>JAODAL010063429.1:0-19238 GCA_025379985.1 Phyllomedusa bahiana
GTTTCTGGAGCTGAACTAGGGCAGGGCCAAACATGTCCTTTTTTGGGGCCCCCTGGTAATGTGCTTCCTGCCCAGGCCCCACCAACAACTTGGACAGGGACGCCCCCTTTTTCCTCCCCTTTTCAAACTGGGCTCCTGGCAATGTCCCCTCTCCTCCTAACCACCCTCCGCCTTTCCCCAATAGCCCATTAACCACTGTGTAGGGCACAGGGGTGGGGACGCAGTTCTACCCTGCTTGCCTCCAAAAAGTCACACAGGGGGGAACTACCGGTCATGCAGCAAGAAATGTGTGTGGCTTTCCCGCGCCCAAATGCAAATCGGAACCATGGGGGACGGGCAAAGGGGGGAAAAAGGTGTCCCGGCTGCACCCAGGGGGATGGGTCCATGCGCCCTGCATGGAGTGTTCAATCTGGTTGTGAAAAGGTTTCCTGAATCTTCCACCATTTTAGAAATTCTGAAAATGGCCAGGAAACTGTGCATGCACTTCATCCATTCCTACAAAGCCAGGAAACCCCCCTCAGTTGCAGGGCAGAACGGGGTCCCCCAAAACCTTGAATGCGATGTTTTCCACCCTTGGAATTCCCCCTCACCGTTGGGGCGACTGTATGAACAAGAAAGGCCTTAACGATTTTTTTTATGCCAGGCGGACGGATACTCCCCTGTGTAAATTTTTATGTCACCAGTGGGAGCCATCGTGACACCTGCCTTTTTTGAGGCCATTCGGGAGGACGTTATTTTCAAATTGCCAGGACTACGGGGGTGAATAAATCATTTCCCCTGCTTCATGTCCGGAACAATGCTGAAAAAAACTGTCCCCGGCAGGGGATGGGGATTTTGGGGGAAATTTTGGGAATTTTTGGAGTGTGGGGGTTGAAATGGAGGGGGAGGGGGAATTGGAGCAAAGGGCATTGGTTTTGAAATGAGGGATTTTTTTTTTTACCAGGTGAAAAAAAAGGGGGGGGGGAGAGCAGGGGGGAGGGGGGTGATGGGAGATGAGGAAGACAGGCAATGCCCGAAGACCGTGGCAGTATACGTGGAGATGGAGGAGGGAGCCCCCCGGGAGTCAATTTTCAATGGCCCCAGCATGCTGATTTTTCCCTTGGGAGTGACAGCCGAAAAATCGCACCGGAGAGGGGTGAGGGGCTCTCCACCCTATTGGGGCCCCCGCTACCGTCCAAAAATGGGGGCCTTTTTTCCCCCTTGAGGGGGGAGGGCAAACTAAAAACTATAGGGAAATCCTCCGTAGTCAGTTGGGCCGCTGCCTAAGTGCGGCAATCGCCCCTCTGACAGTCTGACCCGGGGAGTTCTTCAGCGCTCCACGTACTACTTAACTGCCGCGGCTGCTGGGTAAGGGGGGGGGTAAGAGCAGTAAACCATCCCTTCGCAGCAACCTAGAGTCTGGAGTCACTGATTGAGCAGTCTTCCCATCACCCGCCTAGTGAAGTTTGCCAGCCGCAGCACGCAGCAGGTAAAAAACCAGGAGCAGACCCTGAACCAACATATCGTGCCTACTTGTACCGCACACTGCCACCCCAGTTAAGATCCGCTGACAATTGGGCAGCCAAACTGATGTGTGGCCGCAACTTGCCGAGTTTGCAGTGGAAGAAGCTGTCCTGCCCGGCCAGTAGAGTGGCATCAGACTGGTGTTCAGTGTTGCGGGGCCATCGTTGCCCCTAGGAGAACCCGCTTGTTCATGGGAAAATGTGGAACACTGACCTTTGTCAAGATGATTCAGGGTGGATCGGCAAGGAATTCCCCAACCCATGCCTTAGGCCGTCAGAACTACATCACCATTACGCCTCACCCAAACTGTGAGAAATGAGTCTGGTTCAAACTACCTGCCTCAGCCACTATTCTGAATGCCAGACCACCCGTCTGATCCACACATCTTGGTTGCCAGTTTCTCCATCTGCCACCAACCATCTATACCAGGCTAGGTATTGCAAACCCACCTCCACACTCTGTCATTGTGCCACTCTATGACCTCATGCTGCTGCTGCAGTCACCTCCAAACTGTGTCATTGTGCCACTCTGTGGCCTCATGCTGCTGTGGCTGCAACCGTCACCTCCCACACCCTGCATTGTGCCACTGCCTGACCTCATGCTGCTGCGTGTGCGTTGCCGTGCCCCACAACTTGTCATTGTGCCACTCTCTGACTATCATGGCTGCGGCTGCCGTGACGCCTCCACTCTCTGTCATTGTCACCCTCTGTGACCTCATGCTGCTGTGGCTGCCGCCGTCACCTCCACACCCTGTCATTGTGCCACTCTCTGACCTCATGCTCCTGCTGCCGTCACCTCCACTCTCTGTCATTGTGCCACTCTGTGGCCTACTACTGTTTTGCCACCTCCAGAATGTCATTGTTCCACTGTCTGACCTCATGCTGCTGCTGTGGCTGCTGCCGTAACCTCCACATTGTGTCATTTTGCCACTCTGTGGCCTACTCCTGTTTTTGCCACCTCCAGAATGTCATTGTGCCACTCTCTGACCTCATGCTGCTGTGGCTGCTGCCGTCACCTCCCCACTCTGTCACTGATGTTGCCAACTGAGCCCTCAGCTTGTTTTTTTTCCAGCTGTCGCTGCCATGACTTTGTCAGACTACATTCCAGCTTGAGTTTTTTGGTCAGTTTTGCCCTCTTAAGTGCCCAGGGAATTTTATAGTTAAGCGATTCTAAGAGCGGCGGCAGTCATCTGCATGTCATACTAAAACACAACATTGTATGAAGACCAAATCAAGCTCCCTCTGCATATTTAAGCATGGCACAACGTTCTACAGCACCCTGCAGGTTCTGTGCAGCCTGGATATAGCTGTTTTTTAACGTGATTCGTCCCTAAGTAATTCGGACAGAAACCAATTTTGTCGGAAAACTCGGCGAAGTCACTGAATCGAATTTTTGAGAAATTCGCCTATCTCTATTTGTAATGCACCTTAATATGGTGCACTGTGCACCCCCGTCGCGCAATGCGCCTATTGAGGCGCATTACATATGTTATGCGTCTCCGTCAGGCAATGCGCCTCGACAGACGCATTACATATACTACCAATTATATGCTATGCGCCGCGAGTTGCGCAATGAGCCTTTTTTGATGCGATGCGCCTTTTTAGGCGCATTAAGCTTTCTATGTAAGGTATACCTGATACCAGTTTTTAGAAAGTATTGGACTTTCAGGTGCACTTTACACTGATTTAATGCGCCTAAAACTGGCATGGATACGCCACTTTTCGGACATGTCGCCCTTTGACTCTGGGCAGGAGGCCATGTACAGTTGTCCTATATGCACACTTTAGACAGTTAAATGTAGCACGCCCGCTTGGTTAATGCTAGGTGACTATTCCTAGAACATAAGCATATACAGTAGTGTGCAAAATAATAGCAGTCAATATGAATCACTGTTTTTTATATAAATTCTATAACCACATGTCAAGCAATTTACCAATTGGTGCAGTAGATTCTTAGAAAACCAACAGACTCTGCATTCATGGTCTGCATGTTTTTGAGTTTGTGTATTTAAATAATTATTTGAAAGGTATTGGGTTCAAAATAATAGCAGTGTGGAGTTCAATGCGTGAGGTCAATCATTCTGTGAAGAAACAAGTGGGAATCAGGTGCCCTTTATTTAAAGGAGTTGTCTCATTACGAGCTTTCAGCCTGTCAGTGTCCCTGGTAAGTTGAACTGAGGGGCGTGCTTCTTGGTCTGTCTGTTCTGCTCCCTCTCCCCCCTCCCATCAGCACACAGGCAGCTACGTAACTTCTATCCACGGGGGGGGGGGGAGGGGGTTTGCTCTCAGAGTTCACCCTGTGTGTGTCTGCCTAGGTCTGTTGCAGGAGAGGGCTGATCTATGAGTGTGAAGTGGTGTGCTAATAGAGCAGAGAGGATGCAAGTGTTCCTATATCCCCTGCTTAGCTTACAAGTCTCCACATCTCCAGCAACAACAAGGCAGTGTTACTATACTCAGATGTGTCCCTAATACAGGAGAACATAAGTATTCACATGCCCCCTGATCTGTATAGTATTAGTATAGTCACAGTTCCAAAGACATATCATGATTATAGTAACAGACAGGGTCACTGCTGTCACATCTATCTGTGTAGAGAGCAGAGGAAGCAGCACACACAGGTTAATCCAGGACACAGACCCAGAGTCCTCCTCCCCCTCCTTCCACTACAGAAGCATTCTGTGCGGGAGGGGCTCTCTGCTCTGACCTGTCTTCAAAGGTGATGAGTCATTCAGACCTGACAGCCAGTAAGATAAGGATCAACAGGTCGGCTGCTATAGAGATTTGAGAAGCTGATGTAGTAATACTAACAGGGCTAGCTCAAAATCAGTAGGACAATTGTAATGAACATATATTGCAAAGCTGCTTGTTTTTTAAAGATCTTTAAATTAAAACCCAATCATTGTAGCGAGACAACCCCTTTAAGGGTGAAGCCAGCACATGTTGTACCTGCATTTCTCTTTGAAAGCCTGAGAAATATTGGTTGTTCGAGACATTGTTCAGAAGAACAGCGTACTTTGATTAATAAGTTGATTGGAGAGGGTAAGGGTGCTTTCACACAGAACTTTTTTTGGTGCAGAAAGGCACAGCAATTAATGCTGTACATTTCTGCACAAAAAAACCACATCAAAAAACACACCAAAGAAAACGCTCCATGTGAAAGCACCCTAAAACTTCTAAAGAAGTGCAGACAATGATCAGCTGTTCAGTTAAAATGATCCCCAATGCTTTAAAATGGAAAGCAAAACCAGAGAGATGTGGAAGAAAACGGAAGACGAACAATCAAATAGATGGAACAATAGCTAGAATGGCAAAGGCTCAGCCAATGATCAGCTCCAGGATGATCAAAGACAGTTTGAAGTTACCTGAGTACTGTGACAGAAGATGCCTCTATGAAGCTAATCTATTAGTAAGAAGTCCCTGCAAAGTCCCACTGTTACAAAAAAGATGTGCAGAAGCGGATACAATTTAGCAAAGAACACATCAACTGGCCCAAAGAGAAATGGAGAAACATTTTGAGAACTGATGAAAGTAAAATTGTTCTTTTTGGGTCCAATGGCCGCAGACAGTTCGCGAGATGACCCCCAAACTCTGATTTCAAGCCACAGTAAAGCATGGTGGTGCAAGCATCATGATATGGGCATGTTTCTCTTACTATGGTGCCGGGCCTATTTACTGCATATCAGTGAACATGGACCAGTTTGTATGTATCAAAATACTTGAGGTCATGTTGCCTTATGCTGAGGAGGAAATGCCCTTGAAATGGGTGTTTTCAACAAGACAACGACCCTAAACATACCAGTAAACGATCAGAATCTTGGTTCCAGTCCAACAAAATTGAGGTTATGGAGTGGCCTCCCAATCCCCAGACCGTTATCCGATAGAACACTTGTGGGGTGACATCAAAACTAGCGTTTCTGAGGCCGAGCCAACAAATACATATATACATGATGGGATGTAATCAAAGCATTCTGGGCTGGAATAAAAGTTGACAGGTACCAGAAGTTGGTTAATTCTATGAAACATAAATGTGAAGCAGTTCTAAAAAAACAGTGGTTATACAACTAAATATTAGGTGACTGATTCATATGAATGCCAACTCCTTAAAAAAAAATATATATATATATATATATCTTGAGTTTGTAAAGACAAATGCAGACACTGATATTTTTGGAACAGCGTAATGTTAATTTTTAGTTATTTTCTGTAAAATAGTTGATTATATACATTTCTCATAATTTTTTGATTTAAAAAACAGTCTGCAATGTTTCCAATGCCGAGACATAAACACTATTAGAACGATTTCGTGCTTCGCTCATGTTTTTAAACACACAGCTAATATTGTGCACACAGCAGTATAAGATCCAAAAAAGAATTTCACAACATTCTAGTTGAAGTAAAAACAACAAAAATACTTTATTTCCCCCTGTGAGAATTGTAGTGCTGTGACCTTCTTTTTTAGATAGATAAAAAAGCAAAAAATAGCAGCACTCAAAATGTTAAAAGGCATCTATTGCCAATTTTTCTTTTTACTAATTAAAACAAGATACTGCTCCATATTCTTTTCTTCTTAACTCTTTCTATTTTCCGATTGCAGATTTATCGATTTTCTTGTCCGTATATGATTATGGGGGCAGCCATCTTGCCTGAGTTGCTTTTAACAGTATTTAGAGAGATGCCTTATAGCAACTTCATGGACATAGGAGCCTGTGAACAGAATTTTCTATGGAAAGTTTTCAAGGCATGATCTGTGATCTGGGAGAAGCCAGTGTGCAGAGAGGCAGAATGGTTTAGCTGTGACCATATTCTATTGTGAATGGTGGAGCCTATGTTATCAGGATTCCGTGTAAATCCTGCCTGTACGGATTATGAGGAGACTGCGGGAAAGCTTTCTCTATGGAATGGGAAGTGCCAGACTATTATTAAATTAAATTATTATTATTAAAGTTATTAAACTATTATCAAAGTGAAGAATTTCAGGATTTAAAATAAAAAACAAACAAACACAACCTCAAATTCTTTAAAATTTGCTTAACATAAAAACATGAGTTTAACAACAGGGGTGATATGTCAGATTTTGGCTGCGCCTTTTTTTGGTGTATTTTGCGACAAAAAACTGTTGTAGCCCTATTCTATATATACTCCTTCCTCTGTACTTAGTAATTACTCAGACAGTTCAAATAAATAAAAAGAAACCTCCATCAGATATGTGCATTGAAACAAAAAAAAAAAAAAATCTTTACAGGCAGTCCCCGACTTACGTCGTTCTGACTTACGTCTGTCCCCTAGCTACGAACGGGGACTGGAACGACACAAGCCAGGGACATCTGACAGCGTCCAGGCGCTGCGGTGGCCCGGGCGCTGTCAGCGATCTTCGCAGCTGCATGCAACTCCTGGGAGCGCATGCATCTGACTCTCCGGTCCCCGTCGGCGTCCGGGCACTGCTATGGCCCATGCACCGGCGGGGATTGCTTCGGCTGTACGCGACTCCTCCGGGAGCGCATAGAGCCGAAGCCCCTATTGCGGAGCAGGGAGCGCTCGCTCTCTGCTCCGCAATAGAACTCCGGAAGGTCGCAAGCAGACATACGACCTTCCGGAGTCTCCGGCACAGGCAGCGCGCAATGTCATCTCGCTGCCTGCGCGGCCTGATGACAGCACCGGCCTGTGCCAGAAGACCGAGGGCGAGGTAAGCCCGGAGCAGCGGGGGAGCGAGGTATTTGTATTTGTTTTTTTTCATAGGCCCTGCCTATATCTCCCAAGGGGGACATACCTGCCTATAGTACCTAGGGGGGACAAAAACCTCCTATGGGGGACATACCTGTTTTATACTGCTAGGGGGGGACAACCGCCTATCCTATCATGGGGGCATACCTACCTATACCTATTAGGAGGACATCCTGCCTTCCCTCTATGGGGGACATATCCCAATACCGCTATGGGGAAAATGCCTCCCTATACGCTATGGGGCCCTTCTGCCTATACCTACTATGGGGGTGTCGTAGCTTAATAAAGCTTTTCAGATTTGATGGGTGTTTCAAATAAAAAAATCAGTTGAAGGAAAAAAAAAAAAATTTTTAAATTCAATGCAAGCATTTGTGAGACACAAGCATAAAAAACATCATTGCATATGCAAAAATGCTTCCCCATCCCACTCAATTCATGGTTTTATAGCCCCTTCTTCTGAAGAATAAATTTAGCCAATTAATTCAAAACATCTATTCCTTAACGCGGGTTTTTAAAGTTTACATTTAAATATGGACCCACCTCTTACTGAGTATATTGAAACAAAGAAACCTTGCGAATCCTATACATCAGGGGTCCCCAACCGCCGGTCCGCGGACCGGCACCGAGCCTTAGCCCATCCCCTGCCGGTCCGCGGCCCGGCACCTTGTCCGATGCCCGCTGACTTCAGTCTGGGCGGTCGGCACTTGCTGAAAACGGGCCCGCGTAATCCGGCCGCGCAGACCTAGCCTTGCTCATCGTGCGGCTGCATTACAGAGAAAGAGGGGACAGTTCATTAACCCCTGCTTTCCCATTGCTGTAGATGCGGCGTACTGAGCGCGCATCACAGCGTGGCGGCACGGGGAGTGTATAGCATGACTCACACCCCCCGCCCGCTGGGTGATGTCGGCTGCTGGGGAGGAGCTGGGCCCCGAGGACCGGGGAAAGGTAGTGACTTTTTTTAAAACTTTTTTTTTTTTAATTGCCCTGACTGCCTACTGGGGCAGCTATCTACTTTTAACTACTGGGGCAGCTATAAATCATTATACTACGGGGCAGCTATCAATCATTCTACTACTGGGCAGTTATTATCTTACATACGGGGGCAGCTTCTTGATCTTTACTACTGGGGCAGTTATCTATCATTACTACTATGGGGCGTTATCTATCAATCATTACTACGGGGGGCAGCTATCTAGTATCATACTACTGGGCATTATCTATCATTCTACTACGGGGGCGCTATTATCTTCCCAAGGGGGCATTTAACTATCAATACTACTACTGGGGCGTTATCTACAATCATTACTACGGGGCAGCTATCTATGTATCATTACTATGGGGCTTTACTATCATTACTACTATTGGGGCAGCTAAAAATCATTACTACTACTGGGGCGGGTACCCAATCATTACTACTACGGGGGGCAGTTATCTATCATTACTATACGGGGCAGCTATCTTGTATCTTTACTACTGGGGCAGTTATCTATCATTACTACACTGGGGCATTATCTATCATTCTATACGGGGCAGTTATCTATAAATCATTACATTTGGGGAAAGTTATCTATCAATATTACTACTGGGCAGTACTTGTATCATTACTACGGGGGCGTTATCTATTTTACACACGGGGGGCAGCTATCAATCATTACTACAGGGGCAGCTATCAATCATTAACTACTACTGGGGCAGTTATCTTCATACACTACTGGGGCAGTTTCTTCAATCATTACACTGGGGCAGCTTTGAATCATTTTACAATGGGATAGAATCATTACAAATACTGGGCAGCTATCTTTCATTACTCTACGGGGGCACTATCTATCATTTATACGGGGGCAGCATGAATCATTATTACTGGGGCATTTATCTATCTTACTACTACTGGGCAATTATGAATCTTTATACTGGGCAGCTTCTATCATTACTATACGGGGGGCAGCTACCCTATCATTACTACTACGGGGGCAGCTATAAAACATTATTATGGGGCAGCATTTTCTTTACTACTATGGGGAGCTATAAAACATTACTCTACGGGGGCAGCTATGAATCTTTATTACGGGGGCAGCTATCATTACTATACTGGGGCGTATAAATCATTTTTACGGGGGGCAGCTATCTATCATTACTACTACTGGGGCAGCTATCTATCTTTACTACTATGGGGCAGCTACTTCTTACTACTACGGGGGGCGTTATCTTCTTTACTACTACGGGGAGCTATCAATCATTACTACTACTGGGGCAGCTAACAATCATTAACTACGGGGGCAGCTATAAATCATTACTACTAGGGGCGTTATCTTCAATCATTACTATGGGGACCACAATGTGCACAATCCTTATATGTATGAAAACAATTTTGATTTTCTCATTTTCCTTTACTACAGAGTCAGTTATCACAATATGTCAACAAGTCCCTGAATATTCTTAAATATTTATGATATAGTCCAAAATGTTCAGACAACAAAAGTAACCTCCTGTACGCTCATTTTATTTCCCTGAAATCTCTTGCAATAATGAGTAATTCCCACGAACAATAAGGCCCCCTTCACGGCTTATTCTGCCGCGTATTGGGGCCGTACTGCGCGCCGGGTTTGCCCTTTTGTACGGCGCCAACCGCGGCCCGCAATTACGGAACCATGCTCTCTTGAAACAGTGGAAACCTCGCCCTCCCCCCTCGGCGAATCCGGTGCGGGGGGAGAAAGTGACATGCACATTTTTACGGCGCGTACGCGCGTAAAAACAATCATTGTCTAGGGCCCCGGGGGCGGGCCCCCCGTCGCGCTCCCCGGGACGGCCCCCCCCTCCCGCCCCTTATTCACGGCGGATTTTTGGCCAAAACGGGGCACAAATCCGCCAGGAATAAGCCGTGTGAACACGGCCTAAGAAGTACATATGGTTGTAAGGGGATAAACAAGTAGATGGTGGTATAACTTAGCTGTGGAGGACCTCTGGTCACACTGTAATACTGGATACCCACATAGAGGATAGTTAGTGTTTGATCATACATGTTCCTACAATGTTAAGGTACAATAAGGCCATGTTCACACGGCTTAAAACTGGACGTATTTCAGTTCGTAAAATTTCGCCCCCGGGTGCGCAAATTACGGGGTGGAATACGTCCCAGTCATTACGGTAAAAACCACATTTTTTCATAGAGAACTATGGATTACGTCTCCTCTCCCGCTCGGCGAATACGCCGAGGGGGGAAAAGGGGACATGTGAATTACCAGTGGCGTTCGCGCCGCTTTTAAAAGAATGTCATGGCCGGGCGAGGTGCCGGCCACCCCCCCCCCGCTCGCCCACAGGGCGAAATTTTGCGGGGCGAAAACCCCGCAAATAAGCCGTGTGAACTAGCCAAGGGGTAGGACGGGGCCGGCCCCAGGGGGCGCACCCAAATGGGAGGCCCCCATGACCCGGAAACGCCGTCCAGAGGTGGGGTGGGGGGGCGGGAGTAGACGCCGTCGCTAAGGGGGGGGGCCCGGGCATATAAAAGCCAAGCCCCGGGCGACTGCGCATCACACGGAGTGCGGGAAATCAGTGAGGGCTGCGTGTGGTACCCCGGACTTGCCTTACTAATGGGGGGAAATTTTTTGAATGTTGAGGACGTAGCGCGCTTCGTTGTGCGGGGGGGAGCGGGGCCCCCGGGGGCTGGGGGGCAGGTACGGGGCTGCTGGGGGGGAGTGCCCCATTTTCGGCATCCCCGTTCCCCTCAGTACTGGCTCTGGGCCTTGTAAAGGCAGGCGCCGTACGCGCCCCCGGAACGCCTGAGCCCTGGGGCTCCCCCGGGGCCCCCGTGTCCGCGTCGGAGCCCCTCCGGGGGACCCTCCACCCCGGACGGCGCGGTCCCCCCCGGTTTTCGGGGAGGGGCCAGCCGGGAAAGGAATCCACCTAAACGGGGGGGCCCAGCGGACCCGGAAAGGCGCCGCCTCAGCTCTGCGGTGGCGTCGGTTGCGGCTCCAGCGTCGTTGGACCCCGGGGGGGCGGGGGGGTGCCCCCTTGGCGAAAACCCGTCGGGGGGCCCCCCAGAGGCATCGCAGAAGTCCGGATTCAGATGCGAGAGTCAGAGGGAGCGGGCGGTCGAGGGGGTCGTCGAGGGAGGGTGGACGGCAGGCCGAGTGGCTGATCCAATGGGCGAGTAGGGGGCCCCCACTTGGGGGTCCCCCCCCGAGGGACGACACGGGGCACGGCGGTCAAGGTGCACCTGGGTCCAGGTGGGCAGGGCTGGGGGTCGGAAGTCGTGGCGGCAGCCAGAACGGGACCAGGCTTCGGGGGATGGGGGCGGGCCGGCTGGGGGGTTTTCCAGGGGCCCGTGCAGCCTGGTGAGTCAATTCATGGGTATTGTCCACCCCGGGGGACAGGATCGCAGGGGGATTCGGCGGGGTCAGGGCCATTGGGTGGCGGGTCTCAGCTTTTACAGGAATTGGGGGGGATTTTGGTGTTTTTTTTAAGCGTTTCCCGGGGTTTTTTCCCGGGTCGGGGGGACAGGCGTCACCGATTTCGGGGGGGGCCAAGGATAACCTCTTCGGGGGGGGTAATTGGTACCGCCAATGGGGGTAAGGGTTTTGGGTGGGGTCTTTGATAAAGGTGTTGGGAAAGGGTATCGGTTAAAACCCCGAACGGGATACTGTGGATAGGGTTTCGTCTAGATGCAGGGAAAGGGGGAGGTTTATGTCTGTTTTGAGGGCCCCCACTAGGCGCTCTTTAAAAAAGGAGTAAAAGAAAAAAACTGGAACGACGAATATATCGAAATATTTTTGCTCTTCCATTAGAAAAATTTAATTAGCAAAAGGCAAGGGGGATGAAGCAAGAAGGAGGAGGAGGAAAGGGGAGATGGCGGTTGTTCCCGCAACATTTCAGTTTTGGCTTCAGCATTTCCCATCCGGCTGTGTCGTTGGTGAAAAACCCCCGAGCACTGTTCAGCTCTTTTTTGTTATTTAGACTCCATAAAGAGGCCAGCATTTTTTGGGGGACAAGCGTGGCTTCGTTATTAGGCAATTTGTCAGCGGAAGGGGGTAAGGCCATCAATCCGTGGCAATAAAGACGGGGTTTAGGGTTGAGGGTTATGGCCCCTACCGGTAGGGCCACCCTTTCAGGAGCCCGGGAGGTTCAGGCCCAGCGGGGGGGCTCCGGGTCTTTTGGGAGTGGGTCCCCAGGGGGGATTCAGGCGGGTTCTGCTGGCAATTTAACGAGAATCAATGAAAAGTTTGGGACGAGTGCCGCTTCAGCACGCTGCTCAGTGTGCGCGCTGCCCTTTACGGTGGGCCCGGTTTTTCGCAAGGGAAAAAAGGGGAAAGGGGGGGCTGGGCCCCAAAAGGGGGGACTCCGGTGAATATTCCGTGATGGGGCCGACCTAATAGGTATCCGGATAGGAAGGCGGCGCAGTTGTTAGGCAGGGTTTCCCAAGGTTTTCACATCCCTCGCCTGCACACGAGATACCCTTCACACCCTACCCCAAAAAAATTTTTTTCGCCTTTTCACACCCCGAGGTGGTGCGGAAAAATTGAAAAAGAGGTTTTTGGTAGGATGGCGGGTCCTTTTGTCGCGGCCGATTTTCCCGGGCTTGGTGGGTTTTCCTTGGGGGTGGTCCCAAAGAAGGAACCCAAAAAGTTTCGGTTGATCCATCATTTTTCTTTTCCGAAAGGCTTTCGGGTTAATGACGGGACGACCCTGAATTGTGCTCGGTGGGTTTTTACCCCCTTTCGACGCGGGGCTTGTTGGGTTGGCGGTATGGCCGGGGGCCCTGTTGGCAAAAACGGTTTTGAATCCGCTTTCCGGGTTGTTGCCGTGCATCCTAATGCTCGGGGGCTGGGGTGTTACGGGAAGGGGCGTTTTTTATAATCGTGTTTGCCAATGGGATGTTTAATATCGTGCTTCTACTTTGAAGCTTTCATTCCTTTTTAAATGGGTGGTGCGAGATGTTTCAGGGTTACATCAGTTTTTCATTATTTAACGATTTCCTTTGCATTGGCCCTGCGGACTCAGAGGTTTGCGGGACGCTGTTTTTGGGATCAATGCAATGGGTGGCAAGTCATTTCGGGGGCCCCTTGGCCCCGGAAAAAAAAGGGGGGTCCTACCACTTTTATTAATTTCTTGGGTAAAGGATTTACTCGGTCCGTATGGATGTACCTGCCAAGGACAAATTGGAAGATATGAGGAATAATTGGGGGGTGTGTGGCGTGCAAAAAATGACGCTCAAGGAACTACAAACTTGTTGGGCAACTGAATTTTTCTTCCGCTTATACCCATGGGAGGTTTTCTCACGACTTTGGCAGGGGCGACGGGGGAGTTCAGGCGCCCCATCATTTTATCGTTGAGGCAGGACTGAGGGAGGGTTTGCGGGTCTGGCACTCTTTTTGATCAATATAATGGCGTTCCATTTTCTTTTATAGGGCCTATCAATGCGGATTCGAGGTGTTCACAGTGCGCGGGGGTTTGGGCTTCGAGCTTTTTTTCAGGGGGAATGGGTGCAGGAAGATGGCCTGAGGCATGGTGGAAGCAGGGGTTGGTGAAGAATCTAGCCTCCTTGAGTTTTTCCCCTTTTTTTTGGCAGTCGACCTTTGGGGCGATCGGTTTTAGGGAAAAAAAAAGTAAAAGTTTTTTTGTGCAACTTAGGCGTTGTCAGGCCATTAAAATTCTCTGTCCGCTTCTTCGGGGCCCCCCCGGTTCTTTGTCATTACGTCGGTTTTTGGCTGCGGTGCTGGGAATTAACATGGGTGGTGGCTGAGCATTGCCCGGGTCAAGAACAGCTTGCTGATTCTGTCTCGTTTTGCATTGGAAAGTTTTCGGGTGGCACCGGGAAAACTGCGTCGGTCGGATTGGGGGTGCCCTCAAGAATTTGGGGACAGTGGTTTTGATACCGCAAAAGGGTTTCAGGTCTTCACAAAACCCAAAAGGGAAAGGGGGATACTATTCCCGATATTGGGCACTGTTGGTGCATGGGAGGAAGGAGTAGGGGCCACGGTTTCAGACGGAGAAAGGCAGCGGCATTGTTTTTTTCATAGGGCAGTGGTTATGAAGGGTGGTCCCCTCTCCAAGGTCACGCGTTTATTTCAGCTTTGGGCCCTTTTTTTTTTCAAAGCAAAGGGGGGTTAAGGGTGTGACAAAGGTTTTAGTGTAGTGCAGGCTCTGAAGGGTTTTTAAAGGGGGGCCAAGTCGATAATCGTCCCCCCGGGGGAGTTTAATCTTTTGGAAAGACTGGGCCACAACTACCTGGGGTTTGTTCTCGGTTTTTGAGGTGATTTTTTTTTCGCTGGCTTTTGCTTTTGCCTTTTTTGGGCCTTGCCAAGGGAGTTGGTGTGTCCAAGCAGGGAATGAGCCGGGGGGTTACAAGGTAAGGACGTGCAAAGCAGTCAGGGGGGTCTTGTGGTGCACATAAGTATAGGAGGAGCTCCTTCTGGACTCTGGGTCCTCATTTTCATTACCATTTTATTTAGGGGGCATTACAGGTTTGCGGACACCCTAAGGTCTAAAACTTAATAAACTTCACTAAAAATACCCCATATTGGAAACTACACCCCTTAAGGAATATATCCAGGGGTGTAGTGAGCATATCGAACCCACAGGTGTGTCACAAAAAATTTTAGCGTTAGGCTGTGAAAATGAAAAAAAAAATTTTTTTCCCAATAATCTGCAATTTTAGCTGAAAATGTTTCATTTTTACAAGGCATCCTGGTAAAAAAGCACCCAAAACCTTTTTACGCAATTTCTTTCCAAGTTCGCAATCCCTACCATGTGGGGAAAACTGTTTTTTTTGGGCGCATGGCGGGGGTTTACAAGGGGGAGGTATTTGGCTTTTGGAACCAGATTTTGGGGGGGCCATTTTGCATTTAAAAAAGGCCCCCAAAGTCCCCAAACGGGTGAAACCTTCCAGAAGTCCCCCCATTTTTGGTTTCCAGCCTCATAACTATCTAGGGGTGTATTGTGCTTTTTTGGGTGAAACGGGGTGTTCCAAAGTTTTTTTTTTTTGCTTTTGGGCAAATAAAAATGGGGGAAAACGCAATTCCGCCATTGTTTTTTGAGCTTAAATTTTTACAGAGTTCGCTGTGTTTTATAAATAAAGGGAATATTTTTTATAGGGGGGGTCGGAAAAACAATTGCAATATTTTGGATTTTATATGGGTTTTTTTATGTTTTTATTTTTTTTCCCCCAACTAGAAATAGGTCTAAAAAAAATTGCGTTTTTATGTTGTCCTTTTTTCGGGAAACCATAACGTTTCATTTTTTCCTGAAATAGGGGCTTTTTTTTTGTGGGATGGGGTTGACGTTTTTTTTAAAGTACCAATGGGGGGGCTTAGGGCCGTTTTAAATCACTTTTTTTTACGGTTTTTGTGGGGCATTTTGAAAAAAATTACGGGCATTCCGGGTAGTTTTTTTTTTTTTATTTTTTTAACAGCGGTCACTTTGGCAGAAATAACTGAATACTGGGAAATTACCAGCAGGTCGAAAACAAAATTACAGAGATACCCAATTTGTTTTTTTTTATGTTTTGCTGCTTTTAAAAATAAAAAAAACTTTTATTCAAAAAGGAAAAAACATCGCCATAGCCCCTGAGGCCATAACTTTTTTTTTTTTCTTTGTACGGAGCTGTGTAGGGCTTTTTTTTTTTCCCGGAAAAGGGGGTTAAATTTTTTTTTATTGGAACATTTTTGGGGGACAAGACTTTTTGACTTTTTAAAAATCCTTTTTTTGGAAAGGCAGGGTGAAAAAAAATAGCAACCCTGGGTAAGTTTTTTATTTTTATTTTTAAAAAGCGCTCCCCGTCAGTATCCATGACCAGTTACTTATCCTCTGGGTTGATACGTTTACGGCGATCCCCTTTTTATATAGTTTTTTTAAATTTTGAAGCATTTTAAAAAAAAAAAAAAAAAAGTGTTTTTTTTGTTTTAAATAATATTTATGCATCGCTGTTTTTTCTAGAGCCATAATTTTTTTTATTTTTCCGTATAAGAAAAACGTGTACTTTTTTTTGCGGGATGAACTAAAAGTTTTTTTTGGGTAAAAATTTGGCGTTTATATTTTTTTTTGATCGCTCTTTATTCCTTTTTAAATGTGTGCAGGATGTACAAAAATAAAAATTTTCTGTGACTGTTTTTTGTTTTTTATGGCGTTCCCCCGTAGGGGTTTAATCAATTTGTTTAGTTTTTTATAGGGGGGGCCCGTTACCCCATGCAGCGATACCAAAAAATTGGGTACTTTTATTTTTTTTTGATCTTTTTGGGGCGATTGGGGGTTTGAAAAGGGGGAAAAAGGGCGGTGAAAGTTTTTTTTTATTTTATTTTTTGTGTTTTTTTTTTTTTTTCCCTTTTGACATTTTTTTTTTAACTTTTTTCATTTTGTTTAAAAATGCAAAAACCAGTGGCAAATTTTGGGAAATTACGTTTTACTGTCTATATAGAAATATGCCCCAAACGCTGAAAATTACAAATTTTAATATTTTTGAAAATTTTAAAACAAAACAAACTTCCCTAAAAAGCATAGAAAAACAAGGGGAATTAACTTATCGGGAAGTCCTTAATACAGCAGGGACTTTCATGACCGCATGGGGTTTAGGGAGAGGGTAGCTGACGCTCCCGGGGGGGCCCCACATCCGTGCGACGGTTTTGAAGGTAAAAATTCTTTTTTCAAACATGCGCAGTGAGATTTAAAATGGGTCCCTTTTATACTATCCCGCTGGAACAACAGATTTCATAACTTTTTCACGGATAAAATTATAAAAAACCCCTTTAAGATTAAATTTTCCATCAAAACCTCGTGGATAAAAGGGAACTAAAGGGAAAATTTTCCAATAACTTTCTCTTTTTAAAAACTGAGAAATTTTTTGTTTTTAAACCCACATTTAACTTCCCCCCAATACAACACACTTTAACTCTGTTACTTTTTGTTTTGCCTCATAAAAGTGCTTCGCCATTTTACTTTCATCTTTTTATTTTTTTTCTTTATCACCACCTTTCCCCAATTTTTCCTTTTTTTCTCGTTTTTTGCTTAAAACATCCTAATGGCAGCCTATGTTTATTTAGCGTATTTTAACCCTCCTGCTAGTTTTTCCCACATTTAAGGTTTTCCCCCATGGGCCCTTTTTTGAGGTAAAACCCCCTGAGGAAATGTTTTAGGTAAAAAAACCCCCGGCATTTGAAAAAGTATAAATTTTGAAGGATGATTTATATTTGCACCCTTTATTTGGGTACTGCAATTTTTTACAATTTAAACATGCATATATGCCTTTCTTTTCCATTTGTAATATCTGTTGTTTAGTTTCTCTTTTTTGTAGGTCCAAATGTGAACCAAGTCATTGGGACCAAGTGGCGTCCCTTTCGGTTTAAAAAAAAATAGGGTTTTTCTTTTAAAAAATTTCCCCCATATTGCATGTTTTCCCCCCTGAGTATACCCCAGATTTATTGATTGTTTTTTAATTTAACTGGGCATGGAAAACCCTCATATTTAAATACAAATGTAATCCTATCCTGGGGTTTTTTTTCCTTGGTTTTTTTAATAAGAAAATCTTCTCTCTTTTTTTTTCATCAAGTTTGTTTCCCAATCCCCTAGTAACTTAGCTTTCTCAAAACCCCCTTTTTTTCAAATTTTTTGAATTATCCTATTGCATTTGTTTTCCAAAAATAATTGGTCAACGGAGCAAATGGTGGGGTGTATAAATTCCCCTTTGGGGAAAGCCGTAGAACCCCTTTTTGGAGCTGAAAGCTTTCACGGTGTAAAAACATTATTAAAGATCTGATTTTTTTTGGGACATGTTTGTTATGAATCCTTATCGTTTTTTTTTTAACCTGTACATCTAAATAATGTATGGTCTGGGGTTTCTTTCGTCATAGTGAACTCAATTTAAATGATTTATGTTTTTGGGTATATTTTGAGAAAACCATTTAAATTGTGTCTCCGTGCCCGTCCAAAGGACGAAAAACATCATCGACAATCTTAAACCCGACCCGTATATTTTTTACATATTCTGAAGTAAATGTATTTATTTTCCAATGCAGCCATGAAGACAAATTTTCCCAAAAATTTGGGGGCCACAGGGGACCCCCTCGAGGTCCCCCGTAGCTGCAAATAAAAGCATCAAACCAAAAATAAAAAAAGTTTTTTTTTAGGACAATGTCCAAAATGGCATAATAAACGCTTGTCGATTACTTTAAAGTAAAGTCTTCCTTTTGTGCCCCTTCTTAAGCTTCATACCCTTTTTGATGGGGGGGTGTTGGTAAAAAATGGGTTTAATATCAAAAGTAACATAAATGTTATGTCCTTTTGATCAATGCTCCCCCAATTTTGTAAAAATTGACCTGTATCTCTTTAAAATTATGGGGGGCCGACTTAACTCTATTTTGTAAAAAAAAAATGTCAAATAAAATTTTGCAAGGGATCCAAAAAAGAACGACCCCCGTTTTCAATTTTGGGCGACCCGGGGGGTAATTGGGATCGGTTTTTTGTACTTTTGGGACCAAGACAAATAGGTACCCTTTGGATTCTTATTGATTAGAGCATTTTTTTTTTTAAAATAGTAATAAACCTTCAATTGGGCCCCCCTCATAATCATTTTTAAAAGTTTTTTTTTAAATTTTATTAGTAGGGTCCCCACTTAGTTTTTTCCCAAAAAACATTTTTTTTCCCCTCCAATTGTTTTTTTGCTTTTTCCCAGGTACTGTGATTTATTTAATATGACATTCCCCCCCCCCCCTTATCCCCCTTTTTTTAAAAATTTTGTTTGGTTTTCCCAATTTTTAAATTTTTTTTAAGGGGTTCCCCTTTCCCCCCTAACACATTAGGTTTGACAGCTTTTTTTTCTCATTCCAAAACCCCCCCTTTTTAAATTTTTTTTAAATACAGACTGTTTGAAAAACTTCTTTGGCAGGACAATTTAAAAACTTTGGGTCGAAAAATTTCTTTCCTATAGTCTTATTTTAATTTTTGTTTTTTTTTATGAATTTAAAATTTTCCCCCTTTTTTTTTTGAATTTTCCAAAAAAATTTTTATGCTTTTATTGCGACACCTGCGGTA
>JAODAL010063430.1:0-19238 GCA_025379985.1 Phyllomedusa bahiana
AACCCCCTAATTTTCCTGTAAATTGCTTGAGAAATTTATTGCCTCTGTTGTAGCAACTACAGTTGAAATGTGGCAAATGAATTGGTTCTGCATTGGATGAGTGTTAAAAGAAAAAAGTTCTGCTCATTAGTGACTCAAATAGAGGAGGATCTATCTACTATTGTATCTTAAAAGAGCACATGGACAGGGTTTGTCCTTATAGAAAAACCCCTATAGAAATTTCTGAGCCCATATATAAACTTAAAGGGGTGTTCTGACCATACTGTTTCCCAGAGCCTGTTCTTCACAGCCAACTTCAAACCAGAGTCACACTTTCTGGTTAGGCTTTGGCTGGTTCTACAGCAGTGATTGGCATATTGACTCTGAACCTATTACAGTGACAGAAGTGCAGGAGATTTGTAACCTGTAGTGTACAAGGCTACAGAGCTTTAAAGGATTAAAACATACTATTAACTTAGGTAAAAAAGCTTCTTTTTAACTGATAACACTCCATAAGGTTTGACATCACCAAAGTCGACCAGGGAAGCTAGAGTACTGAAAGCAGAGAGAGAAACCAAAGAAATGTGGTTGGTCATCTAGAGAATCATGTGTACACAAACAGTAAATAAAATCTCCTCTATCTCCTAAATAAAGAAAAATCAGAAAAGCTATGTAATTGGTAATATTCTTTATTTACCTTTGTCTACATGTTTAGAGTATCATTGTGGTAAGAAAAACCCCTTTAAAGTTTCAGATAACTAATCTCGGAAGTTACATAGTAGCTGTAGATGTTACATACAATTTCAAAGTGTTAGGACTGAATCTGTAATGTATTTGTTTACTCAGTATTTCCAGAATATGTAAAAACATTGGCTTGTAACCTATCATTTCCTGTATCTCTCGCTGTTCGCTCCCAACTCTAGCACCTGCTCACATAAATAAACCAGCGAGTAATTGCTTCCGCTGCCTTTTTCCAGGAGGTTTAGATTAGGATATTTTTATTGCCTTAAGATCATGTAAATAAAAGGCGACATTTACATGTTAAACATCATCAGCAGAAAATAAAAACATTTTGCGCGGAAAGTAACAAGGTCAAAGCTGAAATTAAAGCGAGTTGTTTGTTAAATGTACTTGTAGAAATCAGCCGAATCTCTGACTACACCATCATTATTACATGATTACAAAATACATGAAAGCGTTTCTTTTTCGAAAAGCTGCAATTTTAGCCTTTGGTACATTTTATCTTTAAAGTGAAGGGCAGACCTTGAAACGCGATGCTTATCAAGATAATGTCTGCTATCAGAGGGAAAGTGATTTTAAGCTGTCTGAAAGCAGTTTCACTTACTGATGCAATTAGCATTTCACTTCCCCAGATGACTTCTTAAATGATAAATCCCGATGGGAAGAATGCTTTTTGTCAAACACAATAACAAAATCAATTTGATCAAGATATTACAGAAAGAAGAATCCAAACGAGAAAATACAGTGCAACATATAGGAATTGAATATGTGCACAAGAAAAATATTTCACTCTGCAAAAGTATAGGTTATAAGTCTAGGAGGTTGTAATCCTACTTGGGCCATGAGGGCCAAAGTCCCCTCTGCCATATTTAGGTATTTGTCATGCAAAAGTTGTTGTCTCACATTAGCTCTAATGCCTAAAGAGAGCCAAAGACCCTTATGCCACATAAGAAGTCACCAATACATAAGTAGTTACAGATTATGGTTGTATGGTCATCAAGTTCAACCAACATAGTATGAAGAATTTGTATGAAAGTAAGGAGGACTATCTTAGTTTCATTTTATTGATTCAAAGACACAGCATAATAATAATAACGACAAACCATATTAATAAAACAACTTCTAGACCTTACATGCAGTGTTGGACTAGGCTGCCTGGGGCCCACCAGTAGAGTTCATTCTGGGGGGCCCACCAGTCGATTTGAATCTTGAGGCCTACCAGTAGACTTGATTTTGGAATGTCCACCAGTAGATTTGAGTCTTGGGGCCTACCAGTTGAGTTATTTATTGGGGCTCACTATTGTACTTGATTATTGAGACCCATCCTACAGCTACTGTACATGACTACACATGTCTTGCTTTCTGCTTCCCTCATTCTCAAAGAAAAGCAGCCCCAGGCTAAACATACCTGGGGCACACAGGGGAATTCAACTGCTCCCCTGTGGGCAAGTTCAGGTCTGCTTACATCGAAATAAGGTGGTGTCATATGATAGTTTATGGTCCTATAAAAAAAAAAAAAATTAACTCAGGAACTTCAAAACAAACTTCTGTTCCAAGCTTTTAATAATTATAGGACCTCCATGATGTATTTTCTTTATGTGTTAGATAGGTTTTACCCTAAATAGGCATTAATACACTTGTCCCTCGACATACAATATTAATTGTTTCTGGGACAACCATTGCATAAGGAAACCATAACTCCAAAGCCCCAAAATGTCATCCCAACCTAATGCAAAATTATGTTGTAAGAAAATAAAGCAGGTAACTAATATAGATAAAGCAATTTCTTATATATAACAGAAAGAGCTGCTGGAAGCTGGAGGTTATGTTTTGTTTTGAGGAAAGGAGCGTCTTTGGGTCAAAAAAAAAATCTGAAAATAGAGTCTCAAAGGAGCTGCTCATCCTGACACATATAAAGAGCAGTACAGGACATGTAATACCGCACTCTACTGTAGAGAGGCGTTACTAGACCTTCAATCACTGTATGCACTTTACTAATACAGGGGGTTTACAAGGAAAATGTTCATGATACTACATCAATCACATGAGCCGCAGATCAGCAGGGTATGTGACGTAGCGTAATGATGTGGTTTCAAGATATAATGTCCCAGGAAAGACTACTGTATGATAAAATATTTCCTGAGGCCATTGTAATTTAAAGGATCACTGTACATGACAAAGCTGGAAGCATTGCAGTGCCGCATTGAACAGCAGTATTGTCTTGTTTGTGTGTGTGAATGAAATGCTTGTCCTTTTTGGGATTTCACATTAAAAAAGTGAAACATTATGGTCGACACATATGAAAATTGTCTAGGTCTAAGACTTTCTTTGTTTTCCAAAAGCAACCCAATCAGGGGCGCCTTTTTATTTTTTCAGAGCACTATAGGAAAATAAAAGGGGAACTCTGATTGGTTGCTATGGGCAACAAAGAAAATCTTAGACCCTTTTCAGTTTTCATACATGTGGCCCCCATGTGTCTAAAATAGATACCTGTATGTAGTGGGTTCATTATATACAGCCAGTACTGGTATAACAAAGTTCCTTCACATAGTGTATCGGGTAAGTGGCTGAATAGAGCAGAAATGTAACAACCACTTTACTAGTTGTTGTTTCCTTCCCACCAAATCTTTTTGGTAGCCTATACAACATGTATTCTGCACAGAATAAAATACCTCCTAGGATGAAATAAACTCAACTTTTATATGAGCACCATGATTTGAATAAGTGAACTAAAATATATATTTTAGAATATCTAGAGTATAAAGTATACCAAATAATCTGTATATTGCCTTTGCCTTGAGTCATATATCTGGCTGTAAGCATAAGGGTATGTTCACATGGGCAAATTTCGGCGCGCATTTCACGTTTTTTTGCCTTTAAACGAGCGAGATGTGCGCCGAAATTACGATAATCCTACTTTTCTCCTCCTTCCCCCGCTCGACAAAAACGATCTTATTGTACGCGGGGGGATTAAGGGGGGGGGGGTTTGGGAATGTAATTACTTGGGCGAATACCCCCCGTGGTAATGACTGTGAAGGGGGCCGGCAGGCTGCCGCCCCCATGCGGGGGGGTACGCGCTGATCAGCGGACCCCCAATCACCCCCCGAAATTGGGGCCCGATTTAGACCCGCAATTACGCCGTGTGAATATAGCCTAAATGTTTTATGGGAATTAAGACCAATAATGAACATCCCAATCTTCATAGTAGATTCTAAATACAGCAAAACCAGTATAGATAGGATATGATCTAGTTCCTACGGGCATTACTTTAGGGAGGTGCAGAGGTGAGGTCAATCGGGGCCCCCCCTGTAGGCTTGAAAAGGCCCCTTATCCATAGGAAAGGACTCCGTATTAAAAGTACTTGGTAGTTTTAAAGGGCCTGTTCAGATTTTATTTTTGGGCTTGAAGTTACACTTCTGTCTGTTCACCTTGTCTAGGTTTTGGAAAGTAGCACTATCAATTTCATAACAGCATGCATTGGGGGAATATTAAGGAAAAACTTTAAAATTTGCATTGCATTGCACATACAAATGTTAGGTCCAGCCTAACAAATCAATCAATCGTTAATGGAAAGTATTATTACTGGTCATATAAAAGTCACCACATTGAAGGGGAAGCCAAGGAAGAAAATGTTCTTAGGATTTTGCAAATCTGCCAGCACACAACATGTTTAGCTGCAAGCTGCAGCACTATTTATTTCAATTATTTCTCTAATGATTCCTGTCTTACAGTCCAATGTGCACCATCTATTTTGCTTAAATTTATTTTGACTATGTTAATACAGTTTGCCTTAACGATTTTTTTTTTGCTAGTTTATTTCCTAATGTATATTATTGTATTGTAATGGCCTGCAATAGAGTAATCATGTCCAGTATTGCACATCATATGATAAGAATAATTTCCACAGTTTTTTTAAGAAAGATGTCAAAATTTGGGAAACACATCCCAGTGTGGGAAAAAGATTCTCATCACTATTTTCTAAAGCAGAATTTTTTCTGCTGAAATTATATAAGAAACATGGATTATATAAACCTCATTCAATAATTCTAACATGGCATATTGGTCTGAAGTAACATGGAAGTGCTCACACACCACTGAGCTGTCACTTTTTTACGAGCATGTACTGCGTGTCCGTGAGTCCGGTGTAAAATCATAGCACTCAATGAGTACTATGATTTTACCGTATTTGTGGGGCATACTTGGGATGTATTGCAGCGCAGTTACAACCCACAAATACACTGTGTGAACATACTAGGACCTAACAAGACTTCATCCTGCAACACAGACCAGTCAGTAATCTTTGAGCAAGAACTAGCTTGATGTATATTGCGATGTTTTATTTGTTGTTAGCAAAGTTAATGCCTCAAAAAATTCAGAGGTTAAAAAAAGCCTAATGAGAAACAACAAAGTACTGGTTGAGATTTTTATTGTAGACGATTCCATAATTTTTTTTCTTTGCGTTTCATCTGTAAAACCATATGTCAGACTGTTCAGCTATTAACCACTTCACAACATTGGACTTATGAGTAACATTGGACTTAAGGGTATTTCTTATGTGGAAAGGTATTCCTGGAAATGAACATACCCATACATCCGTGATCGGCACATGGAACCAGCTTTATATTACAGCTGGCTTCATGTGCTATAGGCCACGACCGAGGCTTACTCCGGCTGTGGGCAATTAACCCCTTATCCTCCTTAGACTGGAGTAGGGAGTTCCCTCTGTCTCTCTCGGCATCCCATGGTGTGATTGCGGGTGCAGATGTCTTCAATGACAACTTGAAAGCCTAACAAAAGCTTCCCGGCTGCCTGTGATATCACCACACAGAGCATGGTGATAGGTACTATAGATAGCAGTACAGTCATGTACTGCTATTTATTGTTCCAGCGATCTAAAGAGTCAAGATACCTATGGGGACAAATGTTGAAATAGTTATGATGAAAAAAATGAAAAAAGTAAAACACGCACTAAAAAAAAATAAAGAAAAACACATACAACACCCTTTTCTCATTACAAATGCCAATCTCCCCTCAAAAAATAAAAAATATCCATATTTTGTATTTCTATGTGCATAACAACTTAGCCTATAAATCTGTCACATTATTTAACCTGTACAGTACAAAAGACATAGAAGTTTTTTTGAGTCATAGTTTGAGTTTATATGTCAATTACTGCATAATTTTAAGAGAAAATGTTTTGCAGCGTGAACACAAAAAAAACAAAACATTTTTCTGCGTTTGCTTATTAAATTATTTTTTACATAAATAATTCTACAGGTTATTATGGTCGTGTGGATACTTAATATATGTAGTTTTTTGTGTGTAATTCACAATATTTTTTTAATTAAATATTTATTTTTATTTTATTTTTTTTCTACACTTTTTTATGTTTTTATACTTTTCTTAATCTCTTTAAAGGATAACTATTGTACACTTATACTTAGTGATACCCCATACCTCTGTATGTTACTACATTTCACTCTGTGTCAGTATGACACAGGCTGCTGTCAAGGCAACACACTGTGCCCTGACAAAAGGCTTACTATTCAGACAGCCCTGGGGCTACGCTGGGTCCCCAGGGCTGACTGCATAGATATTCCCCAGGCTCCATCAGGCAGTAGGAATTCTGGTGACCCAATGGAGCAGGGGAACTGCGGACCGTGGCCATTAAAGAGTTAAATGGCGGGGATAGTAGGTTTCCTCACAGAGACTGCTCTAGGAATGGAGTTGTTAACTACAGCTCCGTTTCTAGGGTAGTTGCGGCGTTGGGAGCCGCAAACCCCTTTTGTAAGCAGCAATGTTTTGGTGCCACTGCCAACAGAGAACACAATCCACCCACTGCTAAAAGACAGTGGGCGGTTGTTAAGAGGTTACAGTAATTCTGTAGCATATAAATTGGAATAAAAAACAATAAGTCATAAAAACCCCAAAGTGGTACAGATAAAAATGTCAGTTAATCGTGCAAAAAAAACCTTACACAGTTTCTTATATGGAGAAAAAAAATGTTGTGGCTAACAGAATATAGCAAAGCATAAACATTGTTTCACACAATAAAACCACTTTTTTTTAAAGTGCTGTAACATAAAAAAAGATATAAATTGGATAACGCTGTAATTGTATCGACCCACAGAGTAAAATTAACATGTCACATATGCTGCATGGTGAGAGCTGTAAACAATAAAAATAAAAAAAACACTACCACAATTGCTGTATTTTCTTCTTTCTGTCTCCCAAAAAACTCTTGGATTATGGTAGATGCTAGTTCTAAACTATTTTGTGTGATATAACTATCTGCCTTACATGCAAAAATGTTTCTAAATTTTTGCAACATTTTGTTATCTTTTACAAATAAACCACAATGAAACAAAAAAGTGGGGGGACTCCCTATTATTTGCCATGGGTTGTAAATTATACATTTCAAGACATCAAGGCAAATTAGAGAATGAGAGAGTAAAAGTGAATTTGCCTTTAATATTTTTGATGTCCAGGGTTTCTGTAATTTGAACTTAACTTGCTAGTGCTGTGAGAAGAGGCTTCTAGGCATGACTTTACATCAAAATTTAGAAGGCCAATGAGCTTCTACAGGTTACAGGTCAATTTTAAAACGGGTCTATGAAATTTTAAATAAGTCTCTGATTAAACCTTTTTACTTTTTTGTTCTTCTCTAACAGCCATAGTCATAGAAACCTGTGTTATCAAGTGAACCTTTTTTAAATTAAATTATTTAATTTGGTAAATAGTTCATTTAATCACCATGAGTTTAGCTTCTGTAAGTGCAGTCACCCTTACATATTGGCCACTGCAGGGGAAATACAGTAGTATATACTTTCTAGTTAGATAAATGGCCAACAACGTAATACATGGATGGAAAGGTCCATCGCTCATTTTCAAGGTCAATTGCTAACATAGAAGAGTACTAAGATCTCATATGGATTTTAAAGAGGATCTCATTGCAGAATATGTGTTGAATTCCTTGTCAAAATCCTCTTATACACCGACTGTTGTGTGGATAATAAAAAAAAAACAATGTTCATTCATGTCTAAAAACCACTCCAGTAAGTGCCGTTTTTAGAAGTGGATTTTAAATTTCAGATCTGGTTTTGAATCTGTTTTCAGAGGTGGTTTTTTACATTGGTTTTGGATGTGTTTTTTGGATGCTGATTACATGCTGTTTTGTCAGAAGTATATTTGGACACGGATCCGCATCAAAACCGCAGTCTGAACCATGTCAAAATTATTTTGACCTGGTTTGGATACTGTTTTGCTGGTCTACATTGATTACTATGGACATTTTCAGCAAAGAAACAGCTGAAGCCGCCATAAGAATTGACATATCAGTTAAGTTCTCTCTCAGTGCTAAAACCCCCCCACAAACAAAGAGCTCTGTGTGCAAGGTGAAGATGTTTTCCATTGAAAATAATGTGAGGTGGTGTGCTCTCTGTTTCTGAAGCCGTTTAAGTTCAAAAACTGCTTCAGAAACTGCAACCTAAACAGTTGTGTGAACATACCCTAACTGTTCTCTAAACATGAAATTTAGGTGTAATAGCTGGTCTCATTTTTCTTCCTTCCCAATACAAACTCACAGAAACCTGAAATACAAGGAGTTTTTTTCCCATGGTTTTTGCAATAAATGATAGCTTTCTCTACTTTAGCTTCTGTGCTTCCTTTCGATTTCCATATTCTTACCTTTGTTGTGGAAGGGTATAATTTTCTTCCCTGACTAATAAATTAGTGCAATTTCTTTTGCAGAGCTGCAATTTTGTTGGAGAAAGAAATTCCCTAATGACTTCCTATTGTACCCCATGTCACAGTCAATCATGAAGAGGCTGAAGACTGAATGATATTTATTATAAGGTTTTATTATAAATATATATTTTTTCTGTTTTTTTAATTTGACTAAACACATATAAAATTTTAAATGATTTCAGTTTTCATACCACCTTCTGAACCATACACAATAAGATTATGCTTCCTGCTCTCTTATAGCTCATTTTTCAGCTTTGCTAGATAGAATAATAGAGAATGAGTAGTGATGAGCGATTGCGTCAACTATCGTCATCGGAACGATAGTCGATATCGTCAATTATCATGCCGATATTCGATAGTCGATAATAGATTATCGCCGATGACCATTAAAGTCTATGGGAGAGGAACAACACCTTCATTCTTATACCCAAACAGGGCGGGAGAAGCTGGAATTAACATCCACAACAGTAAAATGGATACGTGCTACATCTTAGGCAACACAATTAGGCAACAAGAGTCACAGAAAAAAACTGACAGACTATTCACTATCTCAGTCCTGTACCACAGCATGACCCATAAACCTGCATGACCCACAAATTAAAAAGTGCCAGAAGGCAGTATGATTTGAACCATCATTTTACTTGAACTGGACATTGACTTTTCCCTGCCCCTGGAACGCAGCATGACCCTAAAACCTGTCTGACCCACAGATTAAAAAGTGCCGGAAAAAGGAGTCTTTCAACCACCATTTTTAGAATGGAATCCCACCACATCTTTGTTTCTCTTTTTTTTAACCCCTTCCCGACATTGGACGTATGCATATGTCCTGGCGATCGTGCGGGCTTGCGGGTGAGCCGCGCACGATCGCGACATGAGACCAGTGGTAAATTACCGCTGGACGAATGCCGTATCACCCGTGGCCGGAGTGTACCAATTAAAACGTCTGTTCGACCCGCAAAAAAAATGTCCTTACGCAGCTATGTATACGGAAAAATAAAAAAAGTTATGGCTAGAGATGGGCAAATTGATTCTAACGAAGTGGAATTCGTTTAGAATTTCAGGAAAACTTCAGTTCTGAACAAAGTCGAAGTTTGGGGTACTTTGGGTGAACGAAGTGTGCTTTTGATAAAATGACTGCGAGCACATGCCGTTACATGGGGCAAAGCACTCTGGGAGGAAGAAGGGCATAGCCTGCATGACATGTGCAGAGATGAAGCCAATCAGAGACCGGCGGGATTCTGTGACATGTCACGCCACTATATAAGTCCAGGCGCGACGCTGGGAGCTCACACTCCTCTCACTGTACTGATCAGGGAAGGTGCTGCCGCGGCTGATTGTGATAGCTCTTACTGAAGAACTGATTTTTATACAGCGATTTTTGGGGGGTGTCTCAGCTTGTCTCAGAGACTGCTTCTCTTAATGTTCTATTTCTGATTTTGTGGGGTATTGAATCTGAAGTCCAGTGTGCGTCCACTGCAGCTGCATATACATTTTAATGCTATCTGCTCACAGTACATTGAATATCCAATGGGGATCTTAGCCAGTTCCTGTTGTATTCACTTAAAGAAACATCGTTTTTACAATAAAAATACCACTTAATTTTTGGCTGCTCAATTCTTTTGCGCAATTTATATCCAGGGGTTAATTAAGCGTTGTTTTTCTGCTGTGGTGACTCCAAGAAACCGTCTTTTTAAAGCCAAAAATTAAAATTTTCCTGTACCATAATTCACAAACAAAGGTTAATTACAAACTGTTATCTCTTGTTGTGTAGCGTAGAAAACACGCAATTGTAACAGCTACAAAGCTAGTAGTTTGTGGCTGCTCAATTCTTTTGCGCAAATTTTCATTTCCCGGGGTTAATTAAGCATTGTTTTTCTGCTGTGGTGAAAAAAAATAAACCGTCTTTTTCACCGCCAAAAATTAAAAAATTTTCCTGTAGCATATTCACAGCGAAAGTTAATTACAATTTTTCTCTTGTTGTGTAGCGTAAAAACACGCAATTTGTAACACGCTAACAAAGCTTTGTAGTTTGTGGATGTCATATTCTTTTTGCGCAATTTAAAATCCAGGGTTTATTTAAGACGTTGTTTTTTCCTGCTGTGGTGACAAAAATAAACGTCTTTTCAGCGCCAAAAATTACATTTTCCTTTTAGATAATTTTACAAGCGAAGGTAAATTTCAATTTTTTCTCTTGTGGTAGAGAGAAAACACGCAATGTAACCAGCTACAAAGCTAAGTAGTTTGTGGCTTGCTCAATTCTTTTGCGCAATTTTACATCCCAGGGGTTAATTAAAGCGTTGTTTTTCTGCACCACCATATAGCGAGGATGAACAATTTGAGGAGGGCAGTCAGCAGCTACTTTGCAGCGAAGAAATGGGGCCAATATCCCCTGCTTCTTACAGTAGGAGGCAAAGTATAGATGTTGAGAGTGGCATGGGCGGTCATGTTGTGAGGGGTCAGCCTCTGCATACCAGGACCGGTGATGAGGACAGCAGTGACGATGAAACACAAATAGATGATGATGTAGCCGACCGCACTTGGGAGCCAGGTGAGGCAAGGGCTTCAATCATCGTCAGGAGAAGAGGGCGTCAGATTGCGCGTCAGGCAGCGGCGCAGCCAGCAAGTGGGTTGTGTGGCCCGTGCGTCAGCAGGATAGCAGCAGTTATGAGGTCGGGAGCCAAGCGACCACGGGTAAAAAACCCGCTTCGCAGGTCAAGAAAGTAGCGGCCCACAGGGGCTCAGCGAGGGCAGCGGCGGCAGTAGGTCACTCAGTGCGGAGCGTTGGGGTAAAATCCGATATTCGGCGGTTGTGGCAGTTCTTTGCAAAGGGACACCGGAGGAGCCGAATACGGGAAATATGTAGAATCTGTGGGCAGAAAGTGAAGCATGCCCAGGGAGCTAACATTGGCACCAACGGCCCTGCGTAAAACCCTGCAGCGTCACCATCGGTGGCCTGGGAGAAACGTGGACTCAGATTGTGGTGGTTCTATCCTGCCGCTGCAGGAACAGCAGCAGCAGTGCCAGTGGCACGCATTCCTTTGCAGCCAGTCAAGGCTCCACCACCTCTGACAGAAGGGAGCCCGTTTTCCTTTGACATCATCTCCCCCGGGCCAGATGTTCCTGTCCTCATACTCATGGCGCCAGCAGTCGTTCAGTGAGGCGATTGCAAAAGAGACAACAGTATGCGTCCAACCATCCTAAGGTGCAGCAGCTGACCGTGCTCCTGTCCAAGTTGTTGGTCTGCAGTCCCTCCTTTCCAAATGGTGGACTCTGCCCCTTTAGAAAAACTAAGGCGGGTTTGCCGACCCGAGTGGAGAGTTCCCAAGCCGTAATTTCTTTTCCCCAAAAAAGGGGCAGTCCAGACTTATAAATATGTAAAAAGAAGGTGGGCCAGTCCTTGAGCTTATCGGTTTGTTCCAAGGTGCAGGAAGGCGGATGTCTGGAGCCAGTAACTACCGGTCAGGGCCAGTAATGTCCTTTAGGCTCACTGGGGGAATGTGCTCCTCTCCCCCACCCCCAACCACCATCTCAGCCCCCAAAAGTCTGCTCCATCATCCCACATGTGTAGGGCACAGCGGTGTCCGCAGTTTACCCCTGGCTTGCCCGGGAACGAAGTCAAACAGGGGAGGAATGCTCCGCGTCTGCAGCAAAAATTTTTGATGTGTGACTTTCTCCGCGCCAAACTGCAAATGGGGGAAACCTGGTGAGGACAGGGAGGGGAACATGGTGCCCGCGTGCACCCAGGAGGGATGGTCCCTGCGCCCCGCATGGCGCAGGTTCAATTGGTTGTGAAAAAAGGGCCCGAAGTATTTTTCCCCAGATCTTTTAGAAGATTCTGAAAACGGCCCGGAAACTGTGGGATGCAAATTTCCTTTACAAAGCGGAACACCTCTTGAGTTTCAGCGGCAGAAAGGCCCCCCCCAAACACTCGATATGCGAGTTTCCACTCGTTGGGAAATTAGCCTGTAATTTGGACGACCGGGGATGAAAGAGAAAGGCCATTACGATTTTTGTGATCCCAAACAGACAAAAAAGTATCCCCCGTGTAACTTTGATGTCAGCGTGGCAGTCATGGTGACACCTGCCCTTTGCTGAGGCCCTTCGGGAGGCGACTTATTTTTCAGCGCCGGGGCTACAGGAGATTTAAAGTCATTCCACTGCTTCATGTCCTGGAAAAGATGCTGAAAAAAAACTGTCTGGGCGGGGACTGGGGAGTGGCGACTACATCTCGGGCCCCATGAGTCGGGGGATGAAATGGAGGAGGAGGAGGGACATTGGGCAGAAGCTTTTCGGTGAAATGAGTGGATTTTTTTACCAGGTGACAAGAGAGGAGGGCAGGGGCAGTGGGGAGGTAGATGGAGTTGGGGAAGGCGAGGAGATACCCCAAGCACCGTGGCTTTACAGGGGAGATAGGCGGGGAGCCCCCAGTCACTTGGGGATGGCCCCCAGCATGCTGTTTTCCCTGGCGTGAAGCCGAATAGTCCCATCCGGCAGAGGGATGATTTCTGGCTCCCCCCTATTGGACCCTCGTACGGTTTTCCAAAAATGGGAGCCTTTTTCCCCGCTATTGAGAGGAGGACAAACTCAAATATATGGGAAATCCTCCGTATCATTTGGCCGTTTCCCTATGTGCGGCATCGTCCCTCCTCTGCAGGTCGACCGGGGGGTTCTTCACGCCACGTACTACGCAGCGGCTCCCGGGGGAAGGGGGGGGGGGTCAGAGCAGTACCAGCTCCATGGCAGCAACCTAAGTCGGGAGTCAATGAGATGTTTCCCTTTTCCCCCGCCTAGTGGGAGGGCATTGCCAGCAGCGCACAGCAGGACCGGGAGCGCCCTAACCCAAACAGGTGGGGGGCCTTTGGACAGCACTCTGCCACCCAAGTTAGAGTCGCTGGACTACTGACACCCCAAATGGATGTGTGGCCGCCTTGCCGAGTTTGCGTGGAAAGCTGTCCGCCGGCCCAGTAGTGGCATCAGACGGGTGTTCAGTGCGGCGGGGGCCATGTACCCCCAAGGGAACCCGTTGTCCACAAAAAGGGGAACCTGCCTTTTTTAAGATGAATCAGATGGATCGCCAGGATTTCCCCACACCCCAACCCTTAGGCGTCAGATTTACATCAGCCATGACGCCTCACCCCAAAAAGTGAGAAATGAGTCGGGTTAAACTACCTGCCCTGCCTAATCTGATGCCCCCACCCCCCTGATGCACACATTGGACAGTTTTTTCCCTCTGCCACCAACCATCTTTACCAGGGATTGGGATTTTCCACCACCTCCAACTCTGTCATTGTGCCACTGTTGACCCCATTCTGCGTTTTTGTGGTGCCCTGACTCCACCCGGTCATTTTGCCACTGCTGACTCATGTGCTGCTTGGCTCTGCCGTGACCTACACACTTGTCTTTTTGCCACTGTCTGGACCTCTCTCTGCTTTTGGGTGCTGCCGTGACCTACCCTGTGCATTGCCCCTCTGTGGCCTACTCCTTTTTGCCACCTCCAGAAATGTCATTGTGCCACTGTTGACCTCATTCTGCTGCTGTGGCTGCTGCCCTGACCACCCTGTCTTTTTGCCATGTTGACCTCATGCTGCGCTGTGGCTGCGCCTACCCCCACTGTTCATTGTGCTACGTCTACCCCATGCTGCTGCTGTGGCTGCGCCATACCTCACACTGTGTCATTTTCCACTCTGTGGCCTACTCCTTTTTTGCCCCCTCCAAAATTTTTTGTGCCCTGTCTGACCCCATGCTCTGCTGGGGTGCTGCCGTCTCACACGTGTCTTTGCCACTGTCTGACTCATGCTGGCTGGGTTGCTGCCATACCTACACAGTATTGTGCCACGCTGACTCATTGCTCTGGTGGTGCTGCCGTGACTCCCACTGTGTCATTGTGCCACTGTCTGACCTATGCTGCTCTTGGCTGCTGCCATGCCCCCACCTGTGTCATTGTGGACTGTCGCCTCATGTTGCGTGGCTGCTCCAATACCCTAACCCCAAATCTTCATTTTTGCCACTGTCTGACCTCATGCTGCTGCTTTGGGGCTGCCGTGCCACACATGTGTCATTGTCCACCTGTGGCCTACTCCTGTTTTTGCCACCTCCAAATGCATTTTGCCCCTGTCTGACCCCATGCTGTGCGCCGTAACCCACACACTGTGTATTGTGCCACTCGTCCTACTCCCGGTTTTTTTCCACCTCCAGAATGTCATTGTTTCCACTCCTACCCATGTGTGTGGTGCCGCCCTCACCCCACACTCTGCACTAAGTTGCCACCTGAGCTTCAGCTTGTTTTTTTTCCAGCTTTCGCTCACATGACTTTATCAGGGTACATTCCCCTTCAGTTTTTGGGCAGTTTTGCCCTCTTAATTTCCCAGGGGAATTTTAATGAAGCGATTCTAAGAGCGGCGGCAGTCATCTGCGTGTCATTTTAAAACACAACATTGTATGAAGACCAAACCAAGCTCCCTCTGCATATTTAAGCATGGCACAACGTTCTACAGCACCCTGCAGACTCTGTGCAGCCTGGAAATAGCTGTTTTTTAACGTGATTCGTCCCAAAGTAATTCGGAACAAAGTTATTTTTTGTCGAGAAATTCGGCGCAGTGAACGAACCGAATTTCGGGAAATTCGCCCATCTCTAGTTATGGCTCTCAGAAGACAGCGATGCATAAATATTGTTTTACACAATAAAACACTTCTTTTTTTTTTTTAAAGTGCTTCAAAATAAAAAAAACTATATAAATTGGGCATCGCCGTAACCGTATTGACCCAGAGAGAAAATCGAACTTGCCATTGATACTGCGCGATGAGCGCTGTTAAAAAGAAAAATAAAAAACACTACTAGGATTGCAGTATTTTCTTCACCCTTCCTTCCAAAAAATGGATTTAAAACTGATCAAAAAGTTTTGTCCTCCAAAAAATGATACCAATAAAAACGTCAACTCATCCCGCAAGAAACAAGACCCAACACAGCTCCGTACACCAAAAATAAAAAAGTTCTGGCTCTCAGACTATGGCGATGCAAAAACTTATTTTCCTTTTTGAATAAGTGTTTTATTGTGTAAAAGCAGTAAAACCTATAAAAAAAATACAATTTGGGTACAATTGTAATTGTATCGACCTGCTGAGTAAAATTAGCATGTCACTTATACCGCACGGTGACCGCTGTAAAAAATAAAAATAAAAAACACTAACAGGAATGCGGTATTTTGTTCAAAATGCCTCACAAAAACCTTAATAAAAACTGATCAAAGCGTCACATGCACTCCATAATGGTACTAATAAAAGCGTCAACAAAAAACAAGCCCATAATCAGCTCCATGCACAGAAAAATAAAAAAGTAATGGCTGTCAGAATAGGACAACATAAAAACGCAATTTCTTATAGACCTAATTCTATTGTGTAAAATTAATAAAACATAAAAAACTATATAAAATTTATATAATTTCAATTGTACCGACCCCCACAGTAAAGTTTTCCTGTCATTTATCCCGTACGGCGAACACTGTAAAAATGAAGCCCAAAAAACAATGGCGGAACTGCGTTTTTTCCCCCCATTTTTGTAGCCCAATACTAAAAAATATTATGGACCACCTGTACACCTAAAATGCACAGTACACCCCTAGATGATATCCATGATGGGTGTTGAATCCAAAATGGGGCGACTTCTGGAAGGTTTCATCTGTTCTGGTACTTTGGGGGCTTTGCAAATGCAACATGACCCCACCAAAATCGGGCGTTCCAAAGCTAAATAGCGCTCCCTCCCTTGAACGCCCTGCCAGGGCGCCCAAACAGAAGTTTACCAACCACATGTAAGGTATTGCCGAACTTGGAAGAAATTGCTTAACAATTTTTGGGGAAAGCTTTTTTTACAGGTTTTCCCCTTGTAAAAATTCAACATTTTCAGCTAAAATTGCAGATTGTTGGAAAAAAATTTTTTTTCATTTTCCCAGCCTAACGCTAACAAAATTTGTGAAACACCTGTGGGGGATTAATATACTCACAACACCCCTGGAAATATTCCTTAATGGGTATAGTCTCCATTGTGGGGTCTTTTTAGGGGTGTTTATTAAGTTTTAGCCCCGTAGGGTGTCCGCAAACCTGGAATGGCGACTAAATAAAATTGTAATGAAAATGAGACCCCAGAGTCCGGTAGATGCACCTCCTATTCTGAGGCTTGTTGTTGAGCCAAATAGCGCACTAGGGCCACATATGGGATATCTCTGAAAACAGCAGAATCTGGGAATCAATATTAAGTTGCATTTCCCTGATCACATTTACCGAGTCTTGTGAATAATGACTGAATATTTAAAATCTGCAAAAAAAAGTGAAATTTTAAATTTCACCTCCACTTTGCTTTAATTTCTGTGAAACACCTAATGGGCTAATAAACTTCCTACATGCTGATTTGAATACTTTAAGGGTTTAGTTTCTTAAGAGGTCATTTATGGGTATCTAACATACAGCCAATCAAAATCACTTTAAAAACTGGACTGGCCCTAAAAAAAATGTATATTGCAAATTTTCTTGAAAATGTGAAAATTACTACTGAATTTCTAAGCCCCCTAATATTATAAATAAAAAAAGACATTTAAAAAAAAGATGCCAACCTACAGTGGACATATGGTAGATGCTAGTTATAAGCTATTTTGAGTGGAATAACTATCTATCTTACACCAGAAATTTTTGAAGTTTGAAAATGGTAAATTTTTATAATTTTTCACGATACTTTGTTTTTTTTGAGAAATAAACAAGGTCTTTTTGGAGCAAAATTTCTTACTTTCTTAAAGCACAATGTCTCAGGAAAAAAACATTCTCTGAATCACATGGATAGATAAAAGTGTCAAAAATTTGTTCTCACATAAAGTGATACATGGCAGAATTTAAAAAATGGGGCTTTGTCAAGAAGCCAAAACTCACTCCGCGTAAGGGGTTATTTTATTAAATGGTTGTCTCACTAATGGATTGCTAGCTATGTTAAGGATCTTGCAAAAACAAGTCATTGTGCAAATATGTGTCCATTAACAGTGTCCTACCTATTCCTGTTTTTGACAGCACCATCACCCTTGAGCCACTCTTGAAATTGTAAAGGGAAAAAATGTTTGTTAGAAACCACATTTTTTATAATAGGACCTGTAGTAAGCTGCATTTCATAGCAAAAATTCCCCCACAAATTCAAAACATGACCCTTGAGCCACTGTTGACAATTGTGAAGAACAAATGTCTGCTAGAAACCAAATTTTTAAAAATAGGACCTGTAGTATTGCTCCATTTCACAGCAGCATGACCCCAAAAAATTATATAAATGACTTCTCAGCCACTGTTAAAAATTGTGAGGGAGAAATGCCACTTAGAAGCCACATTTCTGTTCCAAAGGACCATAATTATTGCTGTATCTCACAGCAACATGAACCCAAAAAAATTATAAAAATGGCTTCTCAGCCACTGTTAAAAATTGTGAGGGAGAAATGCCACTTAGAAGCCACATTTCTCTTCCAAAGGACCATGATTATAGCTGTATCTCACAGCACCATGACCCCAAAACCATTGATAATGCGAAAAATTCTAAAGATAAAGTGAGTAAATGGAATACGTTTTTTTTCATGAAACCTTGGTGTCTTTTACAGTCTCCTCACCGCAAAACCAGCAAAATGAACTTTTGGGAACTGAGAATAAAAATTGCAGTGAGAAATGATCATTTAAAAAAAAAAGTTTTCAAGCCATTTCTTTTGGAAGAGGAATGTGAAGTAGACTGGCAACTAATCGGTGACCTCGGCATTTGGGGCCACAACATCATCAGAGATCCATGCCTGATTCATCTTGATGAAAGTCAAATGATCCATATTATCTGTGGAAAGCCGGATGCGTTTGTCTGTAATGACTCCTCCCAGCAGTTTCTGAAGGTCCCCTCAGAATGACTCTGGCTGCTGGGCAGGAAAACACCTCCATGGCACGGCGAGCGAGCTCGGGCCATTCATCCATTTTGGATACCCAGAAGTCGATTGGGTCCGGAACACATCCAAAAACATCGGTGTTGAGACGCAGATAGTTGTGCACCATGATCTTAAGCCGGTCTCTGTGTGTTGTATGTGTGCCCTGCATTACATGCGTTGGTGAGGTGGTAAAATTTAAAAAAATTGCCAGAGGGCACCCATTAGGCTTCTGCCACCTTGCCTGCTGCTGCTGCTTGGCACTCTACTGCTGTCACGTTGCTGACGTTGTTCCACCGTGATATCTGAAGAACATGAAGCAGATGCAACAGGTGTCTCCAGTTGATCAATCAGCACGGTCTCCAATTCCTGCATTTTATTCTCTATTTGGGTGGGTGGAAGGAAAGTGCTGAGTTTTGCTTTGTACCAGGGATCGAGGAGGGTAGCCACCCAGTAACTGTTGTTCAGTTTGAGGGCCTTGATGCGAGGATCATATTGGAGGAAATGGAGCATCCAAGCACTCATGTGAGAGATGGAGCCTTGATTCCCAAGCCTCTGGGTCGAGGGGCACTAGCAAACTGATCTTCCGCATTTTCCTCCTCCGCCTCAAATTCATGCCAACCTCTTTCCAAGGCAGGGACGTCGGTAACGTCGGTGTCCAGGAATACCTCCTCCTCCTCTGCTTCCTCTGCCACAGCTTCAACACAGCCCTGACTTTCCTCAGATGATGCACCCTGAGAGCTGAGGCGCCGCCTTGCACTAGCCCTGGACCCCGAACCACTGCCTAATTAAGACCGATAAAATTGTGAAACTGTCGGACCTTCTGGTTCACGGGGGAGAAATTTGCTC
>JAODAL010063431.1:0-19238 GCA_025379985.1 Phyllomedusa bahiana
CACTGATTGTGTAGCTGCGCAAGTGGAGAGCGATAACTGGCTTTCCACTGAGAAGACAAGTGCGGTTTATTACCTTCCCTGCCTTCTTGATCGCTGTATATACAGTGTTCAATGAGGCTTCCTGCCTCCCAACTGTGATATAAATCCGTGGGGGGAAAAGTGACACAAACTATTATGCACCAGTTTTTGTGCTAAAAAAAAATTTTTAAATGTGAAAAAACAGATTTTTTTTTTTTGTATCTTTTTCAATTATATTAAAAAAAAAAAATTGTTAAAATCCCCCATGTATACAAAAAAGGAAAAATTTTTCTGGCCCGGAAGGGGGTAAGCTTATCATAAACTTTTTTTTGAAAAAAGACCTTTTGAAACAGGTTCAACCCCTTTTTTCCAAAAACCCCTTTACCATTATCTTTTGGAAATCTTTAACACGGGGTTCACTTTTTTCTGCCTGCTTGGGTTTTTTTCTCATGGCTCTATATAGACAAAAACAGTACAACAGTGTATTCTCAGTTTATTGAGATTGTATTTGTCTTAAATTGTGACTTAGATAACAATCAGACCACAAGTTATTAGTGGACTTTGCTATAGTGGACTCCCAGATCACTAGCCTAAGAGTTGTCTCTGTTAGCAACAGCTGAGAAATCCTAGCACAGTACTACAGTAGTAGAAAATTATCATTGTAAGACAGGCAGAGGTTAGGGCAGGCACTTAGGGAGGCATATTTAGTTTTTCGGTTGACCATCGACATGGGTCGATGGTCGATAGTGCCCATACGCAAGTAGTCGTAGTGGGGGGTCGATTATGAGCGATGACCTTTAAAAGTCTATGGAAGAGCAAAACCTTCATTCTTAACCCAAACGGGGGGAGAAGCGGGAAAATTAACATCCACAAAGTCAATGGATACGTGCTCCCTTTTAGGCAAACACATTGGTTTAAACCCACAGAAAAAAAATCACACCCATTCACTATCCGTCTTGTAACAGCTGACCCCTTAAAAACCCGCATACCCAAATTAAAAAAGTCCAGAAGGCGTAGATTTGAACACATCTTTCTTGAACTGGCATTGAATATCCCTGTTTGGAAGAGCATGAGCCCAAACCTGCATGACCCCCAGATTTAAAAGTCCGGGGAAAAGGAGTCTTTCAACCACATTTTAGTTGAATGGACATTAACTATACATGTCCTGGGCACCAATGAGCCCCCAAACCGCAGACCCCAGATTCAAAATGCCGGGGAAAAAGGAGCTTTCAACCCCCATTTTAGTTGAAATGGGCATTGACTATCCGTCCCGGCCAAGCATAGCCCCAAAACCCGCTGACCCCCAAATTTAAAAAATGACGGAAAAAAAGGGGTTTTCACCACCATTTTAGTTTCACTGGACATTGACTATACCTGTCCTGGGCCACAGCATGAGCCCCAAACCTGCATGACCCCAGATTAAAAAGTTCCGGAAAAAGGAGTCTTTCAACCACCATTTTAGTTTCACTGGACATTGACTATACCTATCCTGGGCCGCAGCATGAGCCCCAAATCTGCATGACCCCAGATTAAAAAGTGCCGAAAAAAGGAGTCTTTCAACCACCATTTTAGTTTCACTGGACATTGACTATACCTGTCCTGGGCCACAGCATGAGCCCCAAACCTGCATGACCCCAGATTAAGAAGTGCCGAAAAAAGGAGTCTTTCAACCACCATTTTAGTTGAACTGGACATGACTATATCTGTCCTGTACCGCAGAATGACCATTAAACCTTTCTGACCCACAGATTAAAAAGTGCCGGGAAAAGAGTCTTTCAACCACCAATTTAGTTGTACTGGACATTGACTATACCAGTCCTGGACCGCCGTATGACCATTAAACCGGTCTGACCCCCAAATTAAAATGTGCGGGAAAAGGAGTCTTTGAACCACCATTTTAGTTGAACTGGACACCAACTATATCTCTCCTGTACCGCAGAATGACCATTAAACCTGTCTGCCCCACAGTTTAAAAAGTCCCGGAAAAAGGAGTCTTCCAACCACCATTTTAGTTTCACTGGACATATACTGTCCCTGTCCTGGGTAGCGCTTGCCCCTCCGTATGAGTGCGGACCAATTGAGCTTCCACTTGGAAATACTGGTGGTTAACGCTCCTGTTCCACCCAGGTGCCCTTTTTCTTGGCATTCTTTTTCTTATTTTACTCAACATGCTGGAGGAAATTGTCTCTTTACTATGTTCTCTGTCCGTGCTCCATACTCCATGTCCTCTGAATAACCTACATCTGGTCAAGTTTTCCTGTACCTCCCTTGTACAATTCAGAGGAATTTTTTTAACAGCTATTTTGTACATGCAAGTTTTTTAGTAGTTTAATTCTAGAAAACACATTTTTAAAATAGGATGGAATCCCACCATGTCTTTGTTTCTCTTTTTTTAATTGTATTAAATGGGTTGTCTCAATACAGGGATTGATAGCTATGTTAAAGATCTTGCAAAAACAAGTCATTTTGCAATATGTGTCCATTAACAGTGTCCTACCTATTCCTGTTTCTGACAGCACCATCACCCTTGAGCCACTCTTGACAATTGTGAAGAACAAATGTCTGTTAGAAACAACATTTTTTATAATAGGACCTGTAGTATAGCTGCATTTCAAAGCAAAATGCCCCCAAAAATTCAAAGCATGACCCTTGAGCCACTTTGGACAATTGTGAAGAACAAATGTCTGTTAGAAACAACATTTTTTTATAATAGGACCTGTAGTATTGTTGCATTTCAAAGCCGCATGACCCAAAAAATTATAAAAATGACTTCTCAGCCACTGTTAAAAATTGTGAGGAGAAATGCCACTTAGAAGTCACATTTTTGTTCCAAAGGACCATGATTATTGCTGTATCTCACAGCTACATGACCCCAAAAAAATTATAAAAATGACTTCTCAGCCACTGTTAAAAATTGTGAGGGAGAAATGCCACTTAGAAGCCACATTTCTGTTCCAAAGGACCATGATTATTGCTTTATCTCACAGCTACATGACCCCAAAAAATTATAAATATGACTTCTCAGCCACTATTAAAAATTGTGAGGGAGAAATGCCACTTAAAAACCACATTTCTGTTCCAAAGGACCATAATTATAGCTGTATCTCACAGCAACATGACCTCAAAACCATTGACAATGCGAAAACTTCTAAAGATAAAGTGAGTAAATGGAATACGGTGTTGTCATCTCTATGGCGTGGCGAGCGAGCTCGGGCCATTCGTCCATTTTGGATACCCAGAAGTCTATTTGGTCCGGAACACATCCAAAAACATCGGTGTTGAGACGCAGATAGTCGTGCACCATGATCTTAAGCTGTCTCTGTGTGTTGGATGTGTGCCCTGCATTGCATGCGTTGGTGAGTGGTAAATAAAGATTGCCAGAGGTCACCCATTAGGCTTCTGCCACCTTGCCTGCTGCTATGGCTACTTGGCACTCTACTGCTGTCACGTCGCTGATGTTGTTCCACCGTGACATTTGGGGAACGTGAAGCAGAGGCGCAACAGATTAACCCCACCACCACTACACCGGCCCGCAAGCATGTCTGCCCCACACCTTCTGTCTCTCCCCTTCTTCCTTGTAGATTGTAAGCCCTCGTGGGCAGGGTCCTCTTTCCTCTCTGTTTCAGTTACTAGTCATTTTTGTCCCATTGTATTTGTTCAATATTTGTTATGTATGTAATTCCCCTTAAATGTACAGCGCCCTGGAATTAATGGCGCTCTAAAATAAATAATAATAATAATAATAATAACAGATGTCTCGAGTTGATCAATCAGCAAGGTCTCCATTTCCTGCATTTTACTCTCTATTTGGGTGGGTGGAAGGAAAGTGCTGAGGTTTTTTTTGTACCGGGGATCCAGGAGGGTGGCCAACAGTAACTGTTGTTCATTTTGATGGCCTTAATGCGAGGATCATGTTGGAGGAAATGGAGCATCCAAGCACTCATGTGAGAGATGGAGCCTTGATTTCCCAAGCCTCTGGGTCGAGGGGCACTAGCAAACTCATCTTCCTCATTTTCTCCTCCGGCTCAAATTCGCGCCAACCTCTTTCCAAGGCAGGGATGTCGGTAACGTCGGTGTCTAGGAATACCTCCTCCTCCGCTGCCTCCGGCAAAGCTTCAACACAGCCCTGACTTGCCTGAGATGATGCACTCTGAGAGCTGATGCGCCACCTTGCACTAGCTCTGGACCCCGAACCACTGCCTAATGAAGACCGATGAAATTGTGAAACTGTCGGGCCTTGTGGATTTGACGGAGAGAAAGGCTCCGTGTCCGCATCTGTGTCCGTCTCCTCCTCCGTCGCTGATGGGACCTGTTGTTTCAGAGTGTCCAACGATCGTTCCAGAACTAAGATCACCACAATGCTCATGCTGACAAGGGCATTGTCCGCACTGACCATTTTGGTGGCTTCTTCAAAACTGGCAAGGATGGTGCAGAGCTTTCACCTGCCTCCACTCTCGGTGGCTCAACACCCCGAGGTCCGCACCATTGCTTGTCAGGCATGTGTCACTTTGTACTGCGTAATGGCATTGCGCTTCTGCCACACAATCGCTGGAGCATGTGGAGGGTAGAATTCCAGCGCAACAATGAGACGGTTGACGGGGAGGCCGAGCTGACGCTGCAACGCAGCCAGGCGGGACGAAGCAGGGTGCGAACGGCGGAAGTGCGAACTTAGACTTCGAGCCTTCCTCAGCAGGCAGTCCAGACCCGGGTAGCTCTTTAGAAATTTCTGGACGACAAGGTTCATGACATGTGCCAGGCAAGGGATGGGCTCCAGCCTACCGATCTTAAGGGCGGCCAGCAGATTTCGCCCGTTATCGCACACCATCTTGCCTGCCACAAGGTTCTTGGCACCCAGCCAGTGCTCGGTTCTCGTTGCGGAGAGCCGTCCACAGCTCCTGACTGTGTGTGGACGGTCTCCAAACAGATTAATTTCAACACGGCCTGGTTTCTCTAGGCACGTGATGCCACCAGAGGACCTTGGGGGAAAAGAACCCTGCACCATCCCTGCGGTTTTGAAGAGCGTGCGCCGAGCCTGAGAGCCACCGTCACCCCCAGAGACATCCACCCAGCTCACCCAGTGAGCTGTCACAGAGATATAGCGGCCTTGGCCGTGCTTACTAGTCCATGTGTCAGTGGTCAGATGGACTTTTCCGGCCACAGATGCAATGACACGTGGCTGGCCAGGGCAGGGACGGCTTTTCTGGCAAAGAAATGCCTGCTCGGCATCTGGTATTGGGGGCAGGCAAGGGCCATGACGTGGCGGAACCCATCTGTGTCCACCAGACGGAAAGGCAACATTTCCAAGGCCAAAAGCCTGGCAATGCCGACATTCAGGCTTTTGGCTTTGGGATGGTTTGGGTTAAAGTGTTTCTTCTGCTCCCAAACCTGGAAGACAGAAGGCTGGCTGCTAGACTGGCCGCTGTACGGCGTGCAGGTCGTCAAACTGGCGGAAAGAGAAGGGGTAGGATAGGTCTCTGGTGGTGCTGGTGGTACTCGGACGACGGTGGAGGCTGAAGCGGAGACTGATCCCTGATCATGACTCTGAGAGACATGGGCAGCTGAGGAACGTTTGGTGGTGGCGGAGGAGGAGGAGGAGGCAGAGACAGAGGGTGTGACAGTGGTTGGAGGCCCGGCGTCAGTCTGGCCTTTTTTGGTGTTGCCTCCATTTCAACTCATGCATTCGCTGCATGTGACTAGACATGTTGGTGGTGGTTAACCACCTAAGGTTCTTGCCTCTACTTATGCGTTTACGGCATAGGCGGCATATGACATCGCTGGGTGAATCAGAGGCTTGGTCAAAGAAGGCCCAGGCTTAAGAGGTCCTGGACCTTTTTGACGGCGATAAGCAAGGAGCGGGGTTTGCGCTGACGGTGGCTGGCGGACTCATATCAGCGGACTTCTGCGACCGCCCTCTCCCTTTTTGAGGCGGAACCGTACTGACACTATCCCATCATCTTCCTCCCTGTCCAGTGATGAAGCGCTCGCAAGCAAATTCTGCAGAAAAGACCACGTTGGATCCGCAATGTCGTCATCATCATCATCAACACAGGTGACTTGGTCGTCCTGACATTCTGCATCCAGGAGCTGCGGGCTACAAGCAAGAGGGACCGCAAGGCGTTGCCGACCGCCCGGGATTTTTGCCGATTGACCGGGTTCCTTCTCCTCCTCTGATGGCATCAGTAACTGGGCGTCAGAGCAGAGAAAATCATCCTCTTTGGCCTCTTGATCTTTTAACATGCCTTCTGACCCCAACCGCATTTTGTCATCAAAGAGGTCTTCAGAAAATGGATTATCCACAGTGGTGGGTACACGAGTTGACATTTGGGCTGCTTCATGTTGGACGGATGCTGGTGATGCTGATGACGACATTTGAGGCTGTGACTGGTAGGACGAGGAGGTAAGACTGCTGAATGCAGGTTGCATTAACCACTGAAGGACAGATTGGCGACGCTGTTCGTTACTGAGGTTCACAGGGCCCTGACCCAGCGATGACAGGCCTGACGGTCCGCAACTGACGATCCGCTGGCATGCGTGTTGTCGCCAGCACTGGAAGGAGCACCTTTCTCGTACCTCTCCCTCCATGTCCTACCCCCCTCTTTGCTCGCTTACCACCTGAATTTCGCTCCATGTTCAGAAATATAAAAATTTGAGAAGGTATGGAAGAGTTTTGGAAAGTCTCTTATTAAAAGACGGCAAATCACAGCTATTCTCAATACCTCAAATCAAAACAAAATTTGCTGGAAAATTCAAATATACTGCAAAAGTAGATCTATCAACAAAGCTGGCCTGCGCCAAAGTGAAAAAACACGTATCTGAAATGTATTCGGATAATAAAATGTATTTTTGGCACCTATCAATCCACCTGTGGTGACTACAAAATTGCTGGATTCAAATTTGACTGCAAAGTAGATCTATCAACAAAGCTGGCCTGCGCCAAAGTGAAAAAACACGTACCTGTAATGTATTCGGATAATAAAAGGTATTTTTGGCACCTATCAATTCACCTGTGGTGACTACAAAATTGCTGGATTCAAATTTAACTGCAAAGTAGATCTATCAACAAAGCTGGCCTGCGCCAAAGGGAAAAAACACGTATCTGAAATGTATTCGGATAATACAAAGGTATTTTTGGCACTATCAATTCACCTGTGGTGACCTATAAAATTGCTGTATTCAAATTTAAGTGCAAGCTGCCTCAATGAACAAAGCTGTAGTGCGCCAAAGTCAAAAAACAACATATCTTTGTTAATGTTTATCAGATAATACAAGATTATTTTTGGCACCTTTTCAATTCACCTGAAGTGGTGACTATAAAATTGCTGGATTCAATTTAAGTGCAAGGTGATATATCAACAAAGTGTGGAATGGGCAAAATTGAAAATGAACACCTAAATCTGAAAATGTAATACTGGATAATAAAAGTGGAGTTTTGCACCTAACAAAGAGACCTGCAGTTACTAGAAAAGATGTGTATCCTATAAGTTCAAGCTGCCCAATATCCAGGAAATATTTCAATAGAAAACTGTTAATAATAAAGCTATTGCAGTGCAATGTCTACACTAAGTCTTGGTGAACTTTATCCAGTATTCTTTATAGAGCTTGCCTGTGTTCGCCCGCGGGCCCCCTCCTCCCTTTCCCCCCCCGTGACTTTACAGCGGTAGATGCTCCTTTAAAATTCTCTACCTAACTACATAAAATCTTCCAATCTCTAATCTAACTAAATTGTAAGGATCACAGCTAATAGTAGAGGTTTCTCTGTGAAGAAATAGAATAATTTCGCTGAGCTGTTTGGACACAAGCAGAGCGCATGTCCTTCTGCTCTGAGACGATGAGAGACACTGAGGCTGAACAGGAAACGCTGTTCTATGTAAAACGAGGTCATGTGATTTTTCCAGCCAATCGCAACCATACACATCCCAGTCATGACGTCGCACACACATTTCACCCTGCTCTAGTCTGTAAGCTGATTTGTTGGCCGCCAAAATGACAGGAAGCGCCGAAAATGGCGCAATCTTAATAGATGATGCACAGATTTTAACCTAAATTATCGCATGATCTAAAAAATTCGATCAACATAAAGACTGTGCCAGTTTCAACTTTGTCGATAATAATCGCTCAACACTAGCAGGCAGCAAATAGGTGAGGGCTGGGAAGAAGCGGGGCCAGGAATGGCATAAACAGATTTGTAGAGCATCTTTGCACAACACAGGAACTAACAGAAATTCAGGCAAGGAAAAAGGTCCTTAAATAACCTAAGGTGAAAGATAGGCGGATAAAATAGAAGAACTTTAGTGTCAACTTGCCCTTAAAGAGGCCATGAGGCAGCATGTAAGCACTCTATAGAACAGGAGTAATCCCAACAGCAGATAGAAGCGAACGACAGGGCGCTAGGTGAGGAGGCTGAAAGCAGCACAGGATCATCAAGGAAAGAAGAGTCAACAAGGAGGGGAGCAGCATTGCCGGTGAATGACCATGACACTTAGGGCCACATGTATGAAAAGTGTCTAGGTCTAAAATTCACTTTGCTGCCCAAAGCAACCAATCAAAGAGCCCCTTTCATTTCATATGGAGCTCTGAAAAAATGAAAGGGGGCTCTGATTGGTTGTTATGGGCAACAAAGTGAATTTTAGACCTAGACACTTTTCATACATGTGGCCCTTATTATTCCCTCTTTACACTGACAGAATAGCTTTTACATCACATTTGTTTTATTTGGTTCCAAATTTACAGATCCAAATTTTCAGGTCTCTCTTGATTTCTAACAACAATCCAATGGAACATGCTGCTATTTATTTTACATAGAAAGAATACTTAAATACCACAACTTAATACTAGTTGCTCATTCGAGACCCCTTCTTTACAAAACAAATACAAATGAATGTTCTTGATTGCATGAGCCCTAAACTGTTCATGGCTTGTAATTCATCCACAATTATTAGATAGACTATAACCAATCTTGTTAGAACTAGTATAACATCACTAATGCTGCTGATCCTGGGGTTAAGCATTGATCAATAATGACAATCGCATTATGCTTGTAAATAACTCCCTACATGCAGAGCAACTTAAACAGCTACCAAGCTTTATTATTCTTTAGGCTGTAACATCTATACATGTTAATCCCCTATAGTTCAAGAAACACCATAAAATAAGAAAAAATATTTTATAACTTTATTAGAAATATCTATAATCCATAACATCCAATATAAAATGATAAAAGGAACTGTATGTTCACAGATTCAACCACATAAAAATACCTAAGTGTACCATTATAGGAAGGGTTCCCTACTAATTAGACACTATGTAACATCATAAATAAGTAACACATGTTGTACATATCCCAGGGGCATCGCTAGGCTCCAGCCGCTGCTGTGGGCCTGGAGCGCCGATGGTCTCTTCAGCTGTATGTGCGTCCGCTGGCCATGTAACTACCTAATTATATACTGGGGGCCATATAACTACCTAATTATATACTGGGGCCATAAAACTAACTAATTATATACTGAGAGCCATATAAATACCTAATTATATCCTGGGGGCCATGTAACTACCTAACTACTTAATTATATAATGGGGGCCATATAACTACCTAATTATATACTACGTTAATAGAAAAACAAACTGCAAGCTACATTTTTACAAACCATCTCAAGAGAAAACAATCTTCATTGCAAAAAGAAAATAAAGGGAAATTCAGGTGGTTATAAAGGCGCTTGGGATTGAAAATGTTTTCCCCAAGGTATCTCAGTGTTTGAGATGAGAAACTTCAGTGATAAAAGTTATCATTTAGAAGAGTCATGCAAATTTGCACTGTTCTGTTTTCCAATATGTCATAATGGAGAATGAAAACATTATAAAAATTATTATCGTTATTATTTAGTTATTTAGTTCTTTTAAGGTGCCAATTATTCCAGGAATAGTTAAAAAAAACAAAGTACAATGATCAACTAAACTGTGTGCCCAATTATAAGACAAGTGAGTATTTTGATCATGTCATCATTTTATGCATATGTTCTAACTTCAAGCTGTATTATTCTCTGGTGGGCTCTTGATCCAACAAAGCGGGGCCTACCGTGACCCCGTATTGGTGAGGGGTCGTAGTTCTGAACTGGGCAGCGGCACGATGAAGTGACCTCATCGTGTGGCAGTAGTGAAGCAAAAGTTCGAGACATCAGCCATGAAGTTATAGCTTGGGTGTCGGACAGAAGAGGAAGGCGCTCGACTGGGAAGGAGGAAAGGTAAATATTATTGTTATTATTTTTATTGGCGGCTACCTGCCTTACTAAGGAGACCTATATATACCTGCCTAACTGAGGGGATCTTACTGAGGGGAGCTATAGCGCTTCCTATCTGAAGAAGGGAGCTATAGAGCTTCCTAACTGAAGGGACTTATATACCTATAAGTAAGGAGCTGCTGGAAAATTAATGATTCTACAATGTGTGTGGTAAATTCTGCAGAGACACTAGCTGCAAGATGTCCAGGAGGTCGTCCCAGCCATCCATCTCCCAGCAGCAGGTGAGGGGAACACACCATTCACTTGTTATACTCTAGTCATATGAGGGGGGGCACCTAGTTTGATGTTTTAACTTTTAACTTTCCTGTCTGGTTTGCATCCTGCAGAACTTTCTGTTCAACTTTTTACATTTACAGAAAGTTTTGCAGGATACAGGGTTTACTTTACTGAAAGGCTACCTACCTAACTTAGCTACCTGTGCTAATCATGGCCAGAAGCAAGATTTAATAGGGGATCGCTTGAATGACAATATACTGCAGTACACAAGTACCATAGTATATTTTAATAGTGATCACTTGTACAAATACCAAGGTGAGACAGGAAAAAAAAATATTTAAAAGTACATTATTTTTAAATGTTTCTACCATAAAAAAAATGTCGGAATTGTGTCTTTGTGTTAGTCACCTCACTTTTGCTGTAAAATTGGAATTAAAGGTGGACCCTAAAATGGAAAACGATACAAATAAAAACCCTAACCCCATAACAACTTATCCGTGACACAGCTTAGCTGACAGAAAGAGGTTAATGGACTAAGAAAAAGCTAGTAAAACACATTAAACACTCTTTATAAATCTGGTATCAACGGAATTCTACTGACCCTCAAAATAAAAGTAATGTGTCACTAATATCACATAGTAAGTTTCCACAAAAATAAGCCCTATGTTTTTTTTTTTGGGAGGGGCTGGGAGGGGCCCAGACTAGTGTTGAGCGATTATTATCGACAAAGTTGAATCGCACGGTTTTTATGTTGATCGGATTTTTCGATCACGCGATAATTTAGGTTACAAAAATCTGCGCATAATCATTAAATACGCGCCCATTTTTCAGCGCTTCTGTCAATTTTGCGGCCAGCAAATCAGCTTAGAGAATAGAGCAGGGTGAGCTGTGTCGCGACCTCATGACTGGATGTGTATGTTTGCAATTAACTGGAAAAATCACAATGACCTCGTTTTTACATAGAAACAGCCCTTCCTGTTTCATGATTAGTGTTAGAGATGGCGAATCGATTCTAACGAAGTGAATCGTTTAGATGCAGGAAAACTTTCGGTTCGGAAACGAAGTCGAACTTTGGGGTACTTCGGGTGAACGAAGTGTGCTTTTATTGATAAAATGGCTGCGAGCACTTGGCGCTACATGGGGCAAAGCACTCTGGGAGGAAGAAGGGCATAGCCTGCATGACATGCAGAGGTGAAGCCAATCAGAGACCGGCGGGATTCTGTGACTGTCACCTGCACTATATAATCCGGGCGCGACGCCGGGAGCTCACACTCCTCTCACTGTGCTCATCAGGGAAGGTGCTGCCGCGGCTGATAGCTCTTACTGAAGAAAATTGATTTTTTTTAATAGCGATTTCTGTGGGGTGTCTCAGCTTGTCTCAGAGACTGTTCTCTTAATGTCTATTCTAATTTTTTGGGGTATTGGATCTGAAATCCAGTGTGCTCCACTGCAGCTGCATATACATTCAATATCCAAGTGGGATCTAAGCCAGTTCCTGTTGTATTCATTTAAAGAAACAGCGTTTTTACAATACAAATACCACTTCATTTTTGGCTGCTCAATTCTATTGCGCAATTTACATCCAGGGGTTAATTAAGCGTTGTTTTGCTGGTGTGCTGACCCCAAGAAACCGTCTTTAAAAACGCCTGAAAATAAACATAAATTTTTCCTGAAGCCTAATTCACAAGCAAAGGTTAATTACAACTGTATCTCTTGTTGTGTGGCGTAGAAAACACGCAACTGTAACACGCTACAAAGCTACTATTTTGCGGCTCAATTCTTTGGCGCAATTTACATCCAGGGGTTAATTAAGCGTTGTTTTGCTGGTGTGCTGACCCCAAGAAACCGTCTTTTTCAATGCCAAAATATATACATTTTTCCTGTAGCCTAATTCACAAGCAAAGGTTAATTACAACTGTATCTCTTGTTGTGTGGCGTAGAAAACACGCAATTGTAATACGCTACAAAGCTACTATTTTGTGCGGCTCAATTCTTTGGCGCAATTTACATCCAGGGGTTAATTAAGCGTTGTTTTGCTGGTGTGCTGACAAAAATAAACCGTCTTTTTCAACGCCAAAATATATAAATTTTTCCTGTAGCCTAATTCACAAGCAAAGTTAATTACAACTGTATCTCTTGTTGTGTGGCGTAGAAAACACGCAATTGTAACACGCTACAAAGCTACTATTTGTGGGGCTCAATTCTTTGGCGCAATTTACATCCAGGGGTTAATTAAGCGTTGTTTTGCTGGTGTGCTGACCCCAAGAAACCGTCTTTTTCAACGCCAAAATATATAAATTTTTCCTGTAGCCTAATTCACAAGCAAAGGTTAATTACAACTGTATCTTTTTGTTGTTGGCGTAGAAAACACGCAATTGTAACACGCTACAAAGCTACTAGTTTGTGCGGCTCAATTCTTTTGGGGCAATTTACATCCAGGGGTTAATTAAGCGTTGTTTTGCTGGTGTGCTGACAAAAATAAACCGTCTTTTTCAACGCCAAAATATAAATTTTTCCTGTAGCCTAATTCACAAGCAAAGGTTAATTACAACTGTATCTCTTGTTGTGTGGCGTAGAAAACACGCAATTGTAACACGCTACAAAATAGTAGCTTTGTAGCGGCTCATTCTTTGGCGCAATTTACATCCAGGGGTTAATTAAGCGTTGTTTTGCTGTGTGCTGACAAAAATAAACCGTCTTTTCAACGCCAAAATATATAAATTTTTCCTGTAGCCTAATTCACAAGCAAAGTTAATTACAACTGTATCTCTTGTTGTGTGCGTAGAAAACACGCATTGTAATCACCTGGCTACAAAGCTACTATTTGTGGGGCTCAATTTTGGCGCAATTTACATCCAGGGTTTAATAAGCGTTTGTTTTGCTGGTGTGCTGACCCTCAGAAACCGTCTTTTTTCACGCCAAAATATATTAAATTTTTTCACTGTAGCCTAATTCACAGCAAAGGTTAATTACAACTGTATCTCTTGTTTGTAGTGGCTTAGAAAAACACGCAATTGTAACACGCTACACAAGCTACAAGTTTGGTCGTCATCAATTCTTTGGCGCAATTTTCATCCAGGGGATAATTAAGCGTGGTTATGCTGGTGAGCTGACCCCAAGAAACCGTCTTTTTCAACGCCAACATATATACATTTTTCCTGTAGCCTAATTCACAAGCAAAGGTTAATTACAACTGTATCTCTTGTTGTGTGGCTATAAACACCAATTGTAACACGCTACAAAGACTACTAATTTGTGGGTCTCAATTCTTTGGCGCAATTTACATCCAGGGTTAATTAAGCCGTTTGTTTTTGCTGGTGTGCAGTACCCCAAGGAACGTCTATTTCAACGCCAAAAGATATAAAATTTTTCCTGTATAGCCTAATTCACAAGCAAAGGGTTAATTACAACTGTAACTCTGTTGTGAGGCGTAGAAAACCACGCAATTGTAAAACGCCTACAAAGCTACAAGTTTGTGCGGCTCAATTCTTTGGGCGCAATTTACATCCAGGGATAATTAAGGCGTTGTTTTTGCTGGTGTGCTGACAAAAATAAATCGTCTTTTTCAATGCCAAAATGATATACAATTTTTCCTGTTAGCCTAATTCAAGTCCGAAGGTGTTAATTTAGCTGTTTGTTGCTTTTACATTTAGTAAAACACTGAGTGTATTTAAACGACACATACAAGTAAATATTTCCGGGCCATTTGTGGAGCGCAATTTATATCCCAAGGGTTACCACAAGCTTGTAAACAGGGTTCATTTGGAGTCAAAAACAGGGTGTATACTTTATTTTTGTTACATATACAGATATAACATCAAACATGTGTCTGTACATTTTTAGAACAAACAGTAATAGTCAGACAGAGAATTGGCAGGCTCTGCTCCAGCGAGTGGCAGCCGGCACAAACATCCTGGAACAGGCCTAACAGGTCGCAGCACAGCAAGGGTACGAGGCAGCATGGGGTCCTCGTGAGCACAACTTGCCGCTGTCATCTAGCGGCCGTGTGTTGTCCAGAAAAGAAACACCAAGGGTATCTTGATTGGTTGTACTAGGTCACCCTCTTCCATCCCAGAATGACATCGGACAACCCCAGCCAAAAGTCGGTGGGAACCTCAGACACACCAATAGTTTTGGCATGGCCCGGGAGTGGGGTCAGCGGCCCTCACCTGTCCTCATCCCGGCCTCTGTCCCATCCGGTTCCCTCAGCCCAGAGATCTACTATGTGGTCTGGAGCTCACGCCACTATATAGCAGGATGAAAATTTGAGGAGGGCATCAGCAGCTACTTGGCTCGGAGAATGGGGCCAATATCGCCTGCTTCTTGCAGTATGCAGCAAAGTATAGATGTCGGGAGAGTGGCATGGGAAGCACGTTGAGAGAGTCAAGCCCTCGGCATACCCAAGACCGGTGATGAGGAACAGTAGTGACGATGAACACAAATAGATGATGATGTATGCCGACCGCACTTGGGAGTCCGGGTGAGTCAAAGGGCTTCATCAACGTCCGCCCACGCAGAGAAGAGTGCGTTAGCTAGCGCATCAGGCAGCAGCGCAGCAGCAATGGGTCGTTGGCCGTGAGTCAGCAGGGATAGCAGCAGTTAGTTCGGGAGCCAGCGCCACGGGGTAAAAAAACCCGCTAGCAGGTTCCAAGAAAGTAGCAGCACAGGGGCTCAGCGAGGCAGCGGCTGCAGTGTAGTCACTCAGTGGAGCGTTGGCGGTAAAATCCGAAACACGGCGTTGTGGCAGTTCTTTGCTAAACACCAGGGGAGTAGAATTTTGGTATATGTAAAATCTGTGGGCAGAAAGTAAGCGGGGCCCCGGGGAGCAAACCCGTTGGCACCCAGGGGCCCCGGGCTTTAAACACATGCAAAACCCAACCACCCCGGTGGCCTGGGAGAAACTGGCCAAATGTGGGGGGCCCCATCCGGCCGCCCCCGGCAACGCAGCAGCAGCAGCGCCCAGTGGCTTTGCATGCCTTTTGCAGCCAGCCCGGGTTCCCACCATTTTCGCAAAAGGGGAAAGCTGTTTCTTTTTGAAAAATCATCTCCCCCCCCAGATCCCCTGCTCCCGCTACTCATGGCGCTCAGCAGTCGTTCTGCGAGGCGATTAAAAGAGACAACAGTTTTTCCCCCCCAAACCCAATCCTAAGGTGCAGCAGCTGACCGTGCTCCTGCCCAAAAGTTTTTTTAAAACCCCAGTCCCTCCCTTTCCAAATGGGGACTCCTGAAACCGTTCAGAGAACTTTTTGGCTTTTGCCGAGCCGAGTTTGGAGATTTTCCAACCCAAAAAATTTTTTTCCCCTTTTTCCAAAAAAGGCAGAAACCAGCACTTCATAAATATGAAAGAACAAAGGGGGGTTCAGCCCCTTTTGAGCTTATCTTTTGTTCCAAGGGAACCCGGAGCGGGGACGCGGAGCGTAATTTACGGTCAGGGCCATACATGCCTTTACGGCCCACTGGGTGAATGTGTTTCCCAGCCCAGGCACACCAAAAATTTGGGACAGGAGACGCCCCCTTTTTTAAACCCACTTTTGCAAACTGCGCACCCTGCGCCAAAGGTCCGCCCCCTTCCTCCTTTTTTTTCACCAGTGGAAAGCTCACCCGTGACCCCTCCCGGGTTTGTTGGGGCCATTGAGGAGGCAAAACTTTATTTGTCAGTCCCGGGACAAAAGGGGAAATTAATAACGTTTTCCCAAACTGCTTCATGTCCTGGAACGGGATCTGAAAAATCTGTTGGCGGGGGACGGGGAAAACGGGCCCCGATTTAAAATCCCCGTGGCCACATGATTTCCGGGGGGGACTAAAAAGGGGGGAGGAGGAAACCGGGAGCAAAGCTTTGTCGGTGAAATAGTGGTTTTTTCCTACCCAAGGACAAGAAAAGGGGGAGGAGCAGGAGCAGCTGGAGGAGGGGGAAATGGGTTTGGGGGAAGATGAGGCAGATGCCCCCCAAAGAAACCGTGGCAGTTTACAGGGGAAATGGAGGCAGGGAGCCCCTCGAGTCACTTGTGCAATGGGCCCCAGCATGTGATTTGCCTGGCTAGTGACAAAACCGAATAGTCAGCATCCCCGGGAAAAGGGGGTGACTTCTGGCTCTCCCCCTATTGGAAACCCCCGCTAACCCCCCCCAAAATGGGACCTTTTTCCCCCTATTGAAGGGAAGACAAACTCAAAAACTATAGGGGAAATTCCCCCCCGAAATCAGTTGGCCGCTTTCCTATGTTCGGCAATCGCCCCCTTGACAAGGGGGCCCTTTCCGGGGGTTTCCCCCACGCTCCCGAAATACTTCCGCGGCTTTCGGTGGAAAAATTTGGGGGGGAGGAGCCCGACCAGCCCATCAGTATAACCAAAATCGGGAGTCACTGGGGAGCACTTCCTTCAAAACCCCCCCTAAATTTGGGGGGGCAGTCCCAGCACAAGGGAGCAGGAAACCCGGGAAAAAAACAGTCCCTGAAACCCAAAAGTTGTGGCCTACTTGGACACACTCTGCCACCCCCAGTTAAAGATCCGCTTGGGCAAAGAGGGACCAAAATGGGTGTTTTGGGCCGCAACTTGCCCCAGTTTGCAAAGGAGGTGTCCTGCCCGGCCAGAAATGTTTGGGAAACAGAGCGGGGGGTTTATTTCGGCGGGGGCCCTAGTTAAACCCCCAAAGGGGAACCCCTTGTTTCCCCGGGAAATGTGGGAAAGACAGACCTTTTCAAAATGAATCAGCGAGGGTCGGCCAGGATTTCCCACAACCAAACCCTTTCCTTAGGCCATCTGGGTTCAAACTACCCCGCCCCACCACTTTCTGAAAGCCCCCCACCCCCCCCTGATGGGCCCCACATCTTTCTGACATTTCTCAAACGCCTACCCCCATCCCTTTTCCAGGGACTGGTATTTTCCACCCCCTCAACACTCTGTCATTTGGGGCCAAATCTATGACCCCATGCTCCGCCCCCGTTTTCTGTTGCCGGGGACATCCCCCACTGTGCATTGTGCCACTGTCCCGACCCCCATGCGCTTTCTGTGGCTGCTGCCCTTCCCCCCCCCAATTTTGTCTTTTGCCACCGCCCGACCCTCATGCTGCTGCCCCGTGACCTTCCGCTCTCAGTCATTGTGCCACTCTTTTGCTTCCTCCTGTTTTGCCACCCTCCAGAATGTCAATTTTGCCCCTCTCTGGGCCCATGGGTGCTGCTGTGACTCCTGCCCTGCCCTCCCCCCAAAAAGTGTCATTGAGCCACGCCTACTTCGCTGGCCCCCCCTGTGACCTCCGCTCTCATCATTGGTTTCCTTTTTGGTTTGGGTTCCTCCTGTTTTTTCCCCCCCCCCAGAATGGGCATTGTGGGCCCCGGGCCCGAAAAACTCCTGCTGCTTGCTGCGTGACCCCCACACTGTTTTGATTGTGCCACTCTGTGGCCTAATTTCTGTTTTGCCACCTTTCCCGAATGCATTGTGCCACTGCCCGATCTCAAAACTTTCTGCCCGCCGGGACCCCCCCCACTGTGGGGGTTTTTTGCCACTCGTGGGCTAATACTGTTTTGCCGCCCCCAGAATTCATTGTGCCCCTTCCTTATCCATACTGCGCCCGGTGGAACCCCCACACTGTGTATTGTCCCACTCTGTTGGGCCCAATACGTTTAAGACCGCCTCCAAATGTCATTGTGCCACTGCCTTCCTCATACTGCGCCGCCCCTACCTCCCACACGTGTGATTGGGGCACTCTGGGCCTAATACTGTTTTGTTTTACCTCCAAATGTTATTGTCCACTTCTATCTTTAAACTGCAGCCCCCGGGGACCTCCACACGTGGGATTGTGCCACCCCTGTGGCCTAATACTGTTTTGCCTCCTCCAGAATGTCAAATTTTTTCCCCGCCTGATCTCAAAACTCTGCTTCGTGACCCTCCCCCCTATATCATTGTGCCACTCTGTGGCCTAATACTGTTTTTTCCGCCTCCAGAAAAAGTCATTGGCCACTGCCTGCCCTCATACTTTCTCCCCCGGGTGACCTCCGCTCTCAGTCATTTTGCCCCCCTCCCTTTGGGTTTCCCCCGTGTTTTGCCCCCTCCAAAATGGCATTTTTGGCCCACTGCCTGAACCCCAAGGGTGCGTTTGGGTGCCGCCGGCAACCCCCCCACACTCTGGGCACAATGTTGCCACCTGAGCTCTCAGCTTTTTTTTTTTCCCCCCCTTTTTCTGGCAAGACTTTATCAGGCTAAAATTCCCCCTTTAGTGTTTTTTGTCAGTTTTTTCCCTCCTTTAAAAAAGGGCCCCGGGAATTTTTATAGTGAAGCGATTCAAAAAGCGGGCGGGAGTCACTCGTGGGCAAACCAAAAACCAACATTGTATGAAGACCAAACCCAAACTCCCTCAGCATATTTAAGCATGGGGACAAAGTTTCCCCACAGCAAACCCCGCAGGGCCCCGTGCAGCCTGGAAATAGCGGGTTTTTAACGTGATTCTGCCGAAGTAATTCGGAAAAGAAACAAAAATTTTGTCGGAAAATTCGGGAAAATGACCCCAATCGAATTTTTGAGAAATTTCCCCCCCTCCTAATCCCCCGGCTTAGGGGGGCTGACCCAAACACTTTGATGGTGTCCCAAAAGGGAAATTTTTTTTTTTAGCAGATCCTTTAAAAAAAAAAAAAATAAAAAATGTGTTTTTAAAATACCCAAAGGGACTTAAAAAAATGGGCTCATTTTTTTGGGTGACACATTCCCTTTAAAACTGGA
>JAODAL010063432.1:0-19237 GCA_025379985.1 Phyllomedusa bahiana
CACAGTAGGAGGGGAAAAAACAGGAGATGAGGGCGGGGAGCAGTCAGGAGGGGTAACAGGTAAGTGGTGCATATGGAACTGTCCCTTAATTAGGATTATGGTGCCAGGACATTGGTGGGGGATGGAGGCCGTTACTGGCCCCTTCCATACACAGGAGTCCCCAGGAGGATGGGCGCGGTGGGGAGGATGATGCCATAGAGAAGGCGCAGCCGTTGCCCTCTGGAGCGGGGGAGATGACGTTGGTGGCTCTTGCGCAGGGCACGCGGCTGCCAGACACCGCTTCAGTTACATGGTAATAAAGGTATCACCTTCTCTCTTCTGCTGGAGCAATGATGGATGGGATCCAACCGAGGCCATTGATTTTCTATTTGGATTTTGGCTTGGTTGCTTTTTATTGCCTATGATTTAGGGTAGAAAGACCAATTATCCGTGCGAGACTCCGCGCCGTGCGGCTCCACTCGCCTCGGATGCAGCTGTAAGACAAAATATTTTATTTTCCAGGGAAAGACTGTTACCATCATGAAAGCTGCGACTGTTCTGTCAGTCAATGTGCAAAAAAAAACAAAAAAAACACCTCCTTAATTCCTACCTCGGAGATCCCCGAAGCCACGAGAGCTGGGTTTTTGGTGGAATGCATTGGAGAGATAGAGAGGAGGTTAAATGTGATGAACTGGTAATTAATTCATGCTTAACCTCCATTGAGAGGAGCTGCTCTGACGGACAAAAGGCTCGGCTCTGACAAGTGCCGGCGGCGGAGCAGATAAGTCTGGTTAATAATCAATAAGCTCCGGGCCAGCATGGCGCGCTGTGTTGGAAGTGAGAGCAGAGCGAGCTGTTTGTGGGGATTAGTTCTCGCAATGTAAATCTTCTTTTGTTTGTCGTCGTGCGATGGAGACAACGTTACAACTTTACACTTAATTCGCTATTTTACGTTGCAAAACAAAAGACTCGGATTTGGCAACAAATTGTAATTACTATTGTTCTTTGCATTGAGGAATCTCGAAGCGTTAGTGAGCAATTGCTAATGTTTAGTTGCATTATAGGACCACGTTGTGTTGTCTTCAACCCCTTAACGACCACCCACCGACTTTTGACGTCGGCTGGTGCGGGTCGGTTGTCTTTTGGCGTCGCTGTAGACTCCGAGGTTTTCGGCGCCCGATCCCAGAGCAACTCCTGCGAGCACCGGGGATTTAAAGAGAACCTGAAAAAAACTTTGAGATTCTTAGTTCACGTGTTTTGATCAAAAAATGTTTAAGCCACCCATGAACTTACAACGGGATCTCAAGGCGGGGGGTCCTACGCTATCTTTACCTCCCCATAGCGCCAAATTCACACTTCTCATTGGGTCAACTGACCTCCATTATCCCTAGATAAAAAAAAAAAAAAAAGATAGCATAGGACCACCCGCCTTGAGATCCCGTTGTAAGCCGTGGGTGGCTTAAACAATTTTTGATCAAAACATGTGAACTAAGAATCTCAAAGTTTTTTTTTCATGTATGAGAGCATAAATGCTTCTTTAGGGATTTCCATGTATTGTATAGCCCTTTTAGCAGTGGTGTGACACTGGTAATTGTGTGTGTGTGTGTATATATATATATATATATATATATATATATATATATATATAATATATATATACACTCACCGGCCACTTTATTAGGTACACCATGCTAGTAACGGGTTGGACCCCCTTTTGCCTTCAGAACTGCCTCAATTCTTCGTGGCATAGATTCCACAAGGTGTTGCAACGATGCTCAATTGGTACCAAGGGGCCCAAAGAGTGCCAAGAAAATATTCCCCATACCATGACACCACCACCACCAGCCTGAACCGTTGATACAAGGCAGGATGGATCCATGCTTTTCATGTTGTTGACGCCAAATTCTGACTCTACCATCCGAATGTCGCAGCAGAAATCGAGACTCTTCAGACCAGGCAACGTTTTTCCAATCTTCTACTGTCCAATTTCGATGAGCTTGGGCAAATTGGAGCCTCAGTTTCCTGTTCTTAGCTGAAAGGAGTGGCACCCGGTGTGGTCTTCTGCTGCTGTAGCCCATCTGCCTCAAAGTTGGCCGTACTGTGCGTTCAGAGATGCTCTTCTGCCTACCTTGGTTGTAACGGGTGGCTATTTGAGTCACTGTTGCCTTTCTATCAGCTCGAACCAGTCTGCCCATTCCCCTTTGACCTCTGGCATCAACAAGGCATTTCCGCCCACAGGACTGCCGCTCACTGTTTTTTCGGACCATTCTCTGTAAACCCTAGAGATGGTTGTGCGTGAAAATCCCAGGAGATCAGCAGTTTCTGAAATACTCAGACCAGCCCTTCTGGCACCAACAACCATGCCACGTTCAAAGGCACTCAAATCACCTTTCTTCCCCCATACTGATGCTCGGTTTGAACTGCAGGAGATTGTCTTGACCATGTCTACATGCCTAAATGCACTGAGTTGCCGCCATGTGATTGGCTGATTAGAAATTAAGTGTTAACGAGCAGTTGGACAGGTGTACCTAATAAAGTGGCCGGTGAGTGTATATATATGCCACAACCCTGCCAGTGGCACCCAGGTTCACATTGTGCTTTTCAGAAATGTTTTTTGTGTGCATAACTATACGTTGTATTTGGCATATATTTCTTTTAATCTATATAGGGAGGAAGGGATGCCTCCATTTTGGTTTTCTGCACCCCGCCCACCTTCACAGGCTGTTCTATCAGTGCAGCTTGCAAGGTTGGTGTTTTTTTATTTCTTTCTCTCTGGATAATGGAGGTCGGTTGACCTAATGAGAAGTCTGAATTTGGCTCTATTGAGAGGTAAAGATAGCGTAGGACCACCCGCCTTGAGATCCCGTTGTAAGGTGGCTTAAACATTTTTTGATCAAAACATGTGAACTAAGAATCTCAAAGTTTTTTTTCATGTATGATAGATAGCATAAATGCTTCTTTGGAGGTTTCCATGTATATTAAAGAGAACCTGTCACATAGTTTTTTTGCCCCCCTGGCTGAAGACAGAACAAGTAAGTGTCAGACCTGCTGTTTCCAGCGCTGTGTCCCTTATTCTGGAAGATGCTGGAGTTTTTAAGTATTTATTGCTCAAATCTGCAGTTTTCAGCCAGAAAGAGTCATTCGAAGAGTCCTTCAGAGGGTCAGTTTTTTTTCAAACCCCGCCCACCTGATGCTAGCCCCGCCCACCTCAACTGACAAACCTATTACTTTCAATAGGTAGAAACATGTGAATAACTGTCAGTGGGTGGAGCTAGCCTTTGGTGGGTGGAGCTAACACCTACTCATGAATAAGATTTGAAGGGTAAATGCTCTAAAACTCCAGCATCTTACAGAATAAGGGGCACAGCGCTGGAAACATCAGGTCTGTCAGTAGCTTGTGCTGCCCTCGGCAAGGGGGGGGGGCATAACCTATGTGACAGGTTCCCTTTAACCCTTTGATTGCGGCGGTGCGTCACTGCAGCGCAATCAAAAGGTTCCCCTGCTTTGTCGGGTAATCGGAACACCTGGTGACCCGACAGAGCTTGGGGAACGGCTGCACAGTCAGCCCTGGGGACCTAGAGTAGCCCCAGGGCTGTCTGTGTATGAAGCCAGTGACCAGGGCACAATGTGTGTCAGACTTACACAGATTATAATGTATTAGCATATATGAATATGCTAATACATTACTAAGTGTTAAAAAAAGAAAAAATGTAAAACAGTTCTCCCTTCATGGGATTTAAAAAAAACAAACAAAAAACAGTAAAAGTGTAAAAAAAAAAAAGAATAAAAAAAATAAATAATAAAATAAAAATAAATATTTAATAAAAAAATAATTGTGCATATATTGCACACAGAAAAAAACCTATGCATATTAGGTATCCGCACGACCGCAATAATCTGTAGAATTAATCTAACAAGTTATTAAGTGTGAAATGTGAATGGTGTAAAAAAAATGTAAAAAAAAAAAAAAAAAAAAATTCTGCAATTATTTACAAGTGAACTTAAACTATTCCCCCATAAAGTACAACTTGTTTCGCATAAAACGAGGCCTCGTACAACTGTGTCATTGAAAAAATAAAAAACTTACAACTGTTGAAATGCGAGGAGGCAAAAACAAAAAAAACGTTCTGGTCATTAACTACTTTTCAGGCCTGGGGCTTAAGGGGGTTAATCGCTCTGTATGTGAAGAGATTTTCAAGCCAAACTAAAAATATGTATCTAAAACTGGTTACTTTACACTGAAAAACTCAGATTTTAATGTCACTGGCTTCTACCTCAGAAAGGGAAGATCTCTCCTTAGTCAGAGCGCCTATATAGGTGTGTGGAGATTCGAAATTGCCTTTTGCACTCCACGAAGCATCTGCATATCACAAGGCATTATGACAAAAGAGCTGAGAAGCTCAAGAACCCTCTGTTGGATGTAACAAATCCTCAATTTGCTTTTGACCCACTGGGTCTTTGGAAAGCAGAAGGGATATTAGCCAAGCCAGTATCACTCATGGCCTCATCTTTGGAGTTACAGTCAAAATATTCAGGGGGACACGTATGATCGGGCTTTTCACTCCTTTTCTGGCGTATACTGTGCCGGCTCCGATATCGGACGCACCTAACATATGTGTTAGGCGTATTGGTTGAAAGACTCGCCACTTTCAAATGCGCCTAACATGAAGGGGCCTCCTGTGGGCTTTTTGGGGGCGTCACACCACATTCGAAAACTTCGACGCATGTATGAATGCGGGTCGGCAAAACTAGGCTCATTACAGCTCCTACAGGCACACCTATTTCAATGTGGTCTACCTGAGCCTGAGGAGTTGAAGTGAAGCTAGATTTGCTTTTAAGGGGCCAAAATGTGCAATAGTCCTCAACTTCCACCAGTGCAATAATAAAAAGGAATTTAGGATAAATATAAAACTATATAAAATTGAATTATTTCAATTTAAGGAAAAATGTGATCATATAAAATTAATATAAAAATAATGTCCCCAAAATATAGAAATATCAGCTATAAAATGTATTTAAAATTTCTAGAAACTTAAACTAATTCTACATTAAATAAACCACTGATGATGTTGTGCAGATTTTTATATTTTACATTTTTAATACATTAAATTTGAAATGTATTTTTGCTGCTCTCACCCTTTATTCTACATACAGCAAGAGCCGGCACAGCACAGGTATTGCTGGGACCTGTGGTCCTCCAAGCAGGATCAGTCCCATAGTTTCTAGTCACTGACATGCTATTCTAATGACTTTTCTCTTATTTCAAGCCTGTCTATAACCATTAAAGGGGTTGTCTCACTACAGGGGTCGCTGCTGATTTTTATGTTCAAGATCTTGCAAAAACAAGTCACTTTGCAATATGTGTCCATTAACAGTATCCTACCGATTCCTACATATCCCCTCTTGTATGGGCTGCATCAGCTCCTCAGGTCGCTATAGCTACAGACCCGTTTGATCTATCCCGATAGGCTGCCAGCACTGGCCAATATAGCTACAGACCTGTTTGATCTATCCTGATAGGCTGCCAGCACTGGTTGCTATAACTACAGACCTGGCTTCTACTGTAGCCTAGTAGAAGCCAGTAAACACACCCCTGAATTAAAAATGAAACCAAGAAAACAGGACTGAGGGGAGAGGAATCAATGGAGTGAGACAACCCCTTTAATACATGTTAGACGCATTACTTAGTGCTGCAATGTGCCCAACATACAGCCGAGGGGCGGGAACTTTAGACGCCATTTATGAATGCACAAAAACCACTGGCACACATCAGGCGCATGGAAAAAAGATGAAAAAATGAACTTTGATGCGCCTTCATTCATACATGTTAATTTCTGTCGGACCCGCTCCGAACCCTCGTTCCTTCGCCAAAATTTACAGCACAGGGTGGGAAACGGTTAATGGATGGAATAAGAAGAAATTGGCTTTGGCGTGTCAGTAAAAATATTCACTGTTTCCCCACTGCCATTTTCGAGGGACGCGCTCTGTACCCCCTTCCCTTCACGGTGTAGGGTGAGGAAGGGTAAAGGGATGAAATAAAAGCAGTTGTGCCAGACTCATCTTTGGAGCTACGGTAAAGATATTCAATATCTCCTATGTTAATTTTCCTACTTTCCTACTTTAATTTCTGTCGGACCCGTGCTGAAGCCTCCTTCCTTGGCCTAAATGTACAGCACAGGATGGGAAAGGGTTACTGGATGGAATAAAAAAAAAATAGCTTTGGCTAATTTGCAATTTTCGAGGGACGCGCTCTGTACCCCCTTCCCTTTGTGCACATTCACAGTGCAGGATGAGGAAGGGTAAAGGGATGAAAAAAAGCAGTTGTGCTGGACTCATCTTTGGAGCTACAGTTAAAATATTCAAGGCGACATGTCCGAAAAGTGGCGTATCTATGCCAGTTTTAGGCGCATCAAATCAGTGTAAAGTGCACTTGAAAGTCCGATACTTTCTAAAAATTGGCGTCAGGTATACCTTGCATAGATTACTTAATGCGCCTAAAATGGCGCATCGTATCAAAAAAGGGGGAATTGAATCAAAAAAAGGCGCATTGCTCAACACTCCTGCAAAAAGGGCAATACACTACGTGGAAATCCCTAAAGAAGCATTTATGCTATCTATCATACATGAAAAAACGTATGCAAACCTGGGTGCCACTGGCAGGGCTGCGGCACACATACGTTTTTTCAGAAATGTTTTTGTGTGCAGAAACATACGTTATACTTGGTGTACATTGATTTTAACCTATATGGGAAGGAAGGGGTGCTTCCAATTTGGGTTTCTGCACCCGCCCACTCTCACAGGCTGTCATAAGAAGGGCAGCTTTGCAGGTTGGGTGTTTTTTTATTTTTTCTCTCTGAATAATGGAGGTCGGTTGACCCAGCGAGAGGCCTGATTGGCTCCATTGAGAGGTAAAGATAGCATAGGACTGCCCGATTTTGAGATCACGTTGAAAGTCGTGGGCAGCTTAAACATCTTTTGATCAAAATATGTGAACCGAGAGTCTCAAAGTTTTTTCTTGCTCAACACTCAGCACATAGCATTTCATTGGTGGTATATGGTATGCGTCTAACGAAGGCTCATTGCCCGACAGGGGCGCATAATATATGTAAGGCGCCTCAATAGGTGCATTTCGTGACGGGGGCGCACAGTGCACCATATTTAAGCGGATTACAAAGTGTCGTTCCAGGCGTATAATGCACCTAGTTTTGGTGTACAACAGTCCATTTACAATAAGAATATGGCGTAAAAAATGGGTGTGCCGCAAAATAGAACAAAAAACTGGCGTTGGCGTGTTGGGACATGTCACCCTCAATGTTTCATATATTAATTTTCCTACATTCCTACATTAATTTCTGTTGGACCCGCTCAGAAGCCTCCTTCCTTTGCCTAAATTTACAGCTCAGGGTGGGATAAGAAGAAATTAGCTTTGGTGTGTCAATAAAAAATATTCATTGTTTCCTCACTGCAATTTCCGAGGGATGCGCTCTGTACCTCCTTCCATCCATGGTGCAGAGCGACGTGCTCTGTACCCCCTTCTCCTCGTGCACATTCACGGCACAGAGGGACCCGCTCTGTACCCCCTTCCCTTCGTGCACATTCACGGCACAGAGGGACCCGCTCTGTACCCCCTTCCCTTCGTGCACATTCACGGCACAGAGGGACCCGCTCTGTAACCCCTTCCCTTCGTGCACATTCACGGCACAGAGGGACCCACTCTGTACCCCCTTCCCTTCGTGCACATTCATGGCACAGAGGGACCCGCTCTGTACCCCCTTCCCTTCGTGCACATTCACGGCACAGAGGGACCCGCTCTGTACCCCTTCCCTTCGTGCACATTCCTGGCACAGAGGGACCCGCTCTGTACCCCCTTCCCTTCGTGCACATTCACGGCACAGAGGGACCCGCTCTGTACCCCCTTCCCTTCGTGCACATTCACGGCACAGAGGGACCTGCTCTGTACCCCCTTCCCTTCGTGCACATTCACGGTGCAGGGTGAGCGAGGGTGAAGGGTTGGAATAAAAGCAGTTGTGCCGGACTCATCTTTGGAGCTACAGTAAAGATATTCAATGTCTCCTATGTTAATTTTGGTGGGAGCCTGGGTTCACAGGAGCGATCTGCACAAGCTCCTTTCATCTCGGCTCCTCCAGGATCCGGGCTTATCCTCTATTCAGCTAATGAATTTCATGTCCGATGAGTACATGACATCAGTTTGACGCCGTCACGCCGCGCCAAATCATCGCCCAATGCGGAGAAGAAAGCCCTCCGGCCCCATAGAGCCCCGGCCGCTCGATTTCATTTTTTTTTCTCCAGATTGTACACACGGATTTCGACTTTGAGTAACATCCCATTTTGGTTTTACTCAATTTAGGAGAAGGGCACGGTGACCTCAAAGCCATGAAAGTTGAGTTAAACCTTCATCTCATCCCACTATCCTCTTTGAAATTTTTTTTTGCAAAATGGTTCAGTAACCGCAGAGAACAAGGGAGCGAGGTAGAGGGAGGGCGGAGGGGTTTCTAGGACCTTTAAGCCCCTGAATTATGAAAAAAAAAAAAAAATCCAGGGAGGAACGGCTCAATGGCACAAGGCACCCATGGGGACTTCCTGAAAGGTTTTTAGAAATTCAAAGCAGGTCTCCGAACCTCAAAGCAATGTCAGTCAGTGCGCCGGGACAGGGATCACTAAGGCTGCTGCCGAACAATACAGGATTGTCTGAAGAAGGTGGGAAAAGAGGGTCTCCGAAGCGCTCCCTCACAGCGGCGGTTCCGCTCGTCAAGCAGGCGTTCCACATGAATCATTTCTGGACAGAGCCTGGGCATAATCCCCCCCAGTCTCTCTATGACAACTTGACGGAGAATTTGGCTTTGAGTGACAGGAGGCCGGCGATTGACACGGCAGAAACAACCGCGAGTTTTCTCTCCGCCGCGAACAAAAGCCACAAAATCCAAAATAGTTGCAGATAATGATAACGATCCCTGTCGCTAAATGAAGGGAACGCCGCAAAGGGGGGACGTCTGCTGAGAACTTTACCGGCAGGTCCTGGCGACACCGCCACTCGAGAAACGGGAGGGTGACAGTAGATGTGCATGGGATGTAATGGAACATAGAGCTAAAATGGGAGGAAATTTGGAAAGTGGAGCCGGCTCGACAGTCGTACTCCTTAGTGAGTCGGTGTGTATGGAAGCGTCTCACAGCACTTTATAGAGGTGTCCTGTTGTGAGACACATTTATGCGAATGCGCCACTGCTATTAGATTGGCATGGACTGGTCCGACAGTTTTGTGCCACATCTTGTCATGACACATTCATCTGGTGCGATGCTCTGAAGAATTCGCACATACAATGGTGTTGGGTCTGTTGCAGTATGCGTCAGATTTTGGCATAGGACAGTTCATACATCTGTTGGACAAGGGCTATGACAGTTTTCTTGGTGCATACCAACTCCACTGGTGGAGCCCAAGAATCAGTTCCACTAGTGGGCCCCAAGAATCAACTCCGCTGGTCAGTCTCAAGAATGATGTCCACTGGTGGCCCCAAGAATCAACTCCATTGGTGGCCCCAAGAATCATCTCCACTGGTGGAACCCAAGAATCACCTCCACTGGTGGCCCCAAGAATCAACTCCACTGGTGGCTCTAAGAATCAACTCCACTGGTGGCCCCAAGAATCAATTCCACTGGTGGGCCCCAAGAATCAACTCCACTGGTGGCTCTAAGAGTCAACTCCACCGGTGGGCCCCAAGAATCAACTCCACTGGTGGGCCCCAAGAATCAACTCCACTGGTGGCTCTAAGAATCAACTCCACCGGTGGGCCCCAAGAATCAACTCCACTGGTGGGTCCCAAGAATCAACTTCACTGGTGGGCCCCAAGAATCACCACTCCTGGTGGCCCCAAGCTTCATCTCTACTGGTGGGCCCAATTTTAAGTTCCACTTTTGGGCCCCAAGAATCACCTCCCCTGGTGGGTCTCAAGAATGATGTCCACTGGTGGCCCCAAGAATCAACTCCACTGGTGGCCCCACGAATCAACTCCACTGGTGGGACCCAAGAATCAACTCCACTGGTGGCCCCAAGAATCAGCTCCACTGGTGGCCCCAAGAATCACCTCCACTGGCGGCCCCATGAATCATCTCCACTGGTGGCCCCAAGAATCAACTCCACTGGTGGCTCTAAGAATCATCTCCACTGGTGGCCACAAGAATCATCTCCACTGGTGGGCCCCAAGAATCAACTCCACTGGTGGCTCTAAGAATCAATTCCACTGGTGGCCCCAAGAATCAACTTCACTGGTGGGCCCCAAGAATCACCGCTACTGGTGGCCCCAAGAATCATCTCCACTGGTGGAACCCAAGAAGCACCTCCACTGGTGGGCCCAAGAATCAGTTCCACTAATGGGCCCCAAGAATCAACTCCACTGGTGGGTCTCAAGAATGATGTCCACTGGTGGCCCCAAGAATCAAAACCACTGGTGGCCCCAAGAATCAACTCCACTGGTGCGCCCCAAGAATCACTGCTACTGGTGGCCCCAAGAATCATCTCCACTGGTGGGCGCCAAGGATTAACTCCACTGGTGGGAACTAAGAATCAACTCCATTGGTGGCCCCAAGAATTAACTCCACTGGTGGCCCCAAGAATCAGCTCCACTGGTGGGCCCCAAGAATCAACTCCACTGGTGGACCCCAAGAATCAACTCCACTGGTGGGCCCCAAGAATCAACACCACTGGTGGCCCCAAGAAACAACGCCACTGGTGGGCTTCAAGAATCATCTTCACTGGTGGTCCCAAGAATCATCTCCACTGGTGGAACCCAAGAATCAACTCCACTGGTGGACACCAAGAATCATCTCCACTGGTGACCCAAAGAATCATCTCTACTCGTGGCCCCAAGAATCATCTCCACTGGTGGCCCCAAGAACCAACTCCACTGGTGGGTCCAAGAATCATCTCTACTGGTGACCCCAAGAATCATCTCTACTGGTGACCCCAAGAATCATCTCTACTGGTGGGCCCAAGAATTAACTCCACTGGTGACCCCAAGAATCATCTCTACTGGTGGGCCCAAAGAATAAACTCCACTGGTGGGCCCCAAGAATCGCCTCCACTGGTGTCCCCAAGAATCATCTCTACTGGTGACCCCAAGAATCATCTCTACTGGTGGACCCCAAGAATCATCTCCACTGGTGACCCCAAGAATCATCTCCACTGGTGGGCCCCTAGAATCATATCTACTGGTGACCCCAAGAATCATATCCACTGGTGGACCCCAAGAATCACCTCCACTGGTGGCCCCAAGAATCATCTCCACTGGTGGCCCCAAGAATCATCTCTACTGGTGACCCCAAGAATCAACTCCACTGGTGGCCCCAAGAATCATCTCTACTGTTGACCCCAAGAATCATCTCTACTGGTGCGCCCAGAATCATCTCTACTGGTGGGCCCAAGAATCATCTCCACTGGTGGGCCCCAAAAATCATCTCTACTGGTGACCCCAAGAATCAACTCCACTGGTGGCCCCAAGAATCATCTCTACTGGTGACCCCAAGAATCATCTCTACTGGTGGGCCCAAGAATCAACTCCACTGGTGGAGCCCAAGAATCATCTCTACTGGTGGGCCCCAAGAATCAACTCCACTGGTGGCCCCAAGAATCATCTCTACTGGTGACCCCAAGAATCATCTCTACTGGTGGGCCCCAGAATCATCTCTACTGGTGGACCCTAAGAATCATCTCCACTGGTGGCCCCAAAAATCATCTCTACTGGTGACCCCAAGAATCATCTCTACTGGTGGGCCCAAAAATCATCTCTACTGGTGACCCCAAGATTCATCTCTACTGGAGGCCCCAAGAATCAACTCCACTGGTGGCCCCAAAAATCATCTCTACTGGTGACCCCAAGAATCATCTCTACTGGTGGGCCCAAAAATCATATCTACTGGTGACCCCAAGAATCATCTCCACTGGTGGCCCCAAGAATCAACTCCACTGGTGGCCCCAAGAATCATCTCTACTGGTGACCCCAAGAATCATCTCTACTGGTGGGCCCCCAAGAATCATCTCTACTGGTGACCCCCAATAATCAACTCCACTGGTGGCCCCAAGAATCATCTCTACTGGTGACCCCAATAATCAACTCCACTGGTGGCCCCAAGAATCATCTCTACTGGTGACCCCAAGAATCATCTCTACTGGTGGGCCCCAGAATCATCTCTACTGGTGGGCCCAAGAATCATCTCTACTGGTGTGACCCAAGAATCAACTCCACTGATGGGCCCCTAGAATCATCTCTACTGGTGACCCCAAGAATCATCTCTACTGGTGACCCCAAGTATCATCTCTACTGGTGGGCCCAAGAATCATCTCTACTGGTGGGCCCCAGAATCATCTCTACTGGTGGGCCCAAGAATCATCTCTACTGGTGGGCCCAAGAATCATCTCCACTGGTGGCCCCAAGAATCAACTCCACTGGTGGCCCCAAGAATCATCTCTACTGGTGACCCCAATAATCAACTCCACTGGTGGCCCCAAGAATCATCTCTACTGGTGACCCCAAGAATCATCTCTACTGGTGGGCCCCAAGAATCATCTCTACTGGTGACCCCAAGAATCATCTCTACTGGTGGGCCCAAGAATCATCTCTACTGGTGGGCCCAAGAATCAACTCCACTGGTGGCCCCAAGAATCAACTCCACTGGTGGCCCCAAGAATCATCTCTACTGGAGGGCACCTGACACCACTGACTGACACTGATTCTGCAAAAGCATTCTTGAATAAATGGAAAGATTTTGTTGTAGGGCTGCACGACATTTTCTGATCCAAGGGACACATTGACTTATTTTATCTTCTCCAGGGGCCGCAATAAATCTTAGTGGGATACTCCCCACCTGAGACCCTTCTGGCAAATGGTTAATACCCAAAATGAGTGAGAGGTTTTGGCTCCACTTTAGGGGCAACCAGAGATCAGATTGGAGGGGCCCTGCTTGATAAGTCGCTTATTCTCATTGTAGTTGTGAAAAAGCCGTATCGGTAACCCCAAAAACTGTAATTACAGAGAACAACACATATATATGGTCTCCTCCCCATCATCTCATCTAGATTACTGAAAATAGCACACGCAGTCCATTAGTGCCAGCCATACAGTGCCCATCATACAATGCTCATCATAACAGTGCCAGCCATACAGTGCCCATCATACAATGCTCATCATAACAGAGCCAGCCATACATTTGCCCATATAAATCTCATCATAACAGTGCCGCCATACAGTGCCCATCAAAATGCTCATCATAACAGTTGCCGCCATACAGTGCCCATCAAAACAATACCCCCATCATAAAAATGCCATCCAAACAGTGCCCATCCATAAAATGCCCATCATAACAGTGCCGCCATACAGTGCCATCATACAATGCTCATCATAACAGTGCCAGCCATACAGTGCCCATCATAAAAATGCCCCTCATCCCAAAACAGTGCCGGCCATACAGTGCCCATCATACAATGCTCATCATAACAGTGCCGACCATACAGTGCCCATCATAACAGTGCCGGCCATACAGTGCCCATCATACAATGCTCATCATAACAGTGCCAGCCATACAGTGCCCCTCATAATAACAGTGCCGCCATACATTTGCCCATCATACAATGCTCATCAAACAGTTGCCGCCATACAGTGCCCATCAAAACATGCCACCAAAACAGTGCCCATCATAAAAACTCATCATAACAGTGCCTGCCATACAGTGCCCCATCATACAATGCTCATCATAACAGTGCCAGCCATACAGTGCCCATCATACAATGCTCATCATAACAGTGCCGGCCATACAGTGCCCATCATACAATGCTCATCATAACAGTGCCAGCCATACAGTGCCCATCATACAATGCTCATCATAACAGTGCCAGCCATACAGTGCCCATCATAACAGTGCCGGCCATACAGTGCCCATCATACAATGCTCATCATAACAGTGCCAGCCATACAGTGCCCATCATACAATGCTCATCATAACAGTGCCCATCATACAATGCTCATCATAACAGTGCCGGCCATACAGTGCCCATCATACAATGCTCATCATAACAGTGCCAGCCATACAGTGCCCATCATACAATGCTCATCATAACAGTGCCGGCCATACAGTGCCCATCATACAATGCTCATCATAACAGTGCCAGCCATACAGTGCCCATCATACAATGCTCATCATAACAGTGCCAGCCATACAGTGCCCATCATACAATGCTCATCATAACAGTGCCAGCCATACAGTGCCCATCATAACAGTGCCAGCCATACAGTGCCCATCATAACAGTGCCGGCCATACAGTGCCCATCATACAATGCTCATCATAACAGTGCCAGCCATACAGTGCCCATCATACAATGCTCATCATAACAGTGCCAGCCATAAAATGCCCATCATAAACAAAAATGCTCATCATAACAGTGCCAGCCATAAAAGTGCCATCATAAATGCCTCATAACAGTATCAGCCATACAGTGCCCATCATAACAGTGCCGGCCAAAACAGTCCCCACCCATAAAATGCCCATCATAACAGTGCCAGCCATACAGTGCCCATCATAACAGTGCCGGCCATACAGTGCCCATCATAACAGTGCCGGCCATACAGTGCCCATCATACAATGCTCATCATAACAGTGCCCACATACATGCCAATCATACAAATCCCCAAATTAACACCCCAAAACAGTCCCCCAAAAGCCATCTCAGTGCCCATCATACAATGCTCATCATAACAGTGCCGGCCATACAGTGCCCATCATACAATGCTCATCATAACAGTGCCAGCCATACAGTGCCCATCATACAATGCTCATCATAACAGTGCCGGCCATACAGTGCCCATCATACAATGCTCATCAAAACAGAGACCGTCATACAATGCACATCATAAAAGTGCCACCATACAGTCCCCACCCAAAATGCTCATCATAACAGTCCCCACCATAAAAGGTGCCCATCATACAATGCTCATCATAACAGTGCCAGCCATACAGTGCCCATCATACAATGCTCACCATAACATTGCCCACCATACAATGCCCACCATAACAGTGCCAGCCATACAGTGCCCATCATACAATGCTCATCATAACAGTGCCAGCCATACAGTGCCCATCATAACAGTGCCAGCCATACAGTGCCCATCATACAATGCTCATCATAACAGTGCCAGCCATACAGTGCCCATCATACAATGCTCATCATAACAGTGCCAGCCATACAGTGCCCATCATAACAGTGCCAGCCATACAGTGCCCATCATACAATGCTCATCATAACAGTGCCCATCATACAATGCTCATCATAACAGTGCCAGCCATACAGTGCCCATCATAACAGTGCCAGCCATACAGTGCCCATCATACAATGCTCATCATAACAGTGCCAGCCATACAGTGCCCATGATAACAGTGCACATCATAACAGTGCCAGCCATACAGTGCCCATCATATAATGCTCATCATAACAGTGCCGGCCATACAGTGCCCATCATACAATGCTCATCATAACAGTGCCAGCCATACAGTGCCCATCATACAATGCTCATCATAACAGTGCCAGCCATACAGTGCCCATCATACAATGCTCATCATAACAGTGCCAGCCATACAGTGCCCATCATACAATGCTCATCATAACAGTGCCAGCCATACAGTGCCCATCATACAATGCTCATCATAACAGTGCCAGCCATACAGTGCTCATCATAACAGTGCCAGCCATACAGTGCCCATCATACAATGCTCATCATAACAGTGCCAGCCATACAGTGCCCATGATAACAGTGCCCATCATAACAGTGCCAGCCACACAGTGCCCATCATATAATGCTCATCATAACAGTGCCCATCATACAATGCTCATCATAACAGTGCCAGCCATACAGTGCCCACCATAACAGCACCATAATGATCACATAAAAATGCCACCCAACAGTGCCAGCCATACAGTGCCCATATAAAAATTGCTCCATCATAACAGTCCCCCGGCCCCAAAAACAGTGCCAGCCAACAGTCCCCAATCATAAAAATGCTCATCAAACAGTGCCCCGGCCAAAAACAGTGCCACCATCCCATGCTCATCATAACAGTGCCGCCATACAGTCCCCAAATCATACAATGCCCCATCATAACAGTGCCAGCCATACAGTGCCCATAAAACATGCCATCATAACATGCCGCCCAACAGGGGCCCATCATATAATGCTCATCATAACAGTGCCCATCATACAATGCTCATCATAACAGTGCCAGCCATACAGTGCCCATCATAACAGTGCCGGCCATACAGTGCCCATCATACAATGCTCATCATAACAGTGCCAGCCATACAGTGCCCATCATAAAATCCCACCAAAACATGCCCACCATAAAAATGCCCACCATAACAGTGCCGCCAAACAGTGCCCATCAAAAATGTCAACAAACAGTCCACCATAAATGCCCACCATAAAAATGCCACCAAAAACAGTGCCAGCCATACAGTGCCCACCATACAATGCTCCCCATAACAGTGTCAACCATACAGCCTTCAACATAGCAGTAACAACCACATAGGGCCAGCCACACAGTAGTCACCATGATATTACATTCCCCAAGTCCCCAAACGTCCCAAACCCCATAAACTGTCCCAAACCATACAGTGCCCCCATAACTGTGCCAACCATACAGTGCCCCCATAACTGTGCCAACCATACAGTGCCCCCATAACTGTGACATCATAGTAAGCAGCTCTCAAAAGCTTAATATTTTTATCTGTATTATCAGGACAGAGACAGGTCATATTTAAGTCCTGATGGCTTGTGGCCCCACAGAGGGGGCTGAATATAAGGGTGCTGGGGCCTGCACAGAGGGGCTCTGGTGACCGCATAGAGGGGCACTGGTTACTGGACATTAGGCCCCTGGGGGCCGCATAGAGGGGCACTGAAAGCTGCACAGAGGGGCCCTGACGGCTCACACAGAGGGTGGGGGCTGAGAGTTGTGCACCCCTGTTTTGGAGTCATGTGAAGAACAAGAAAGAAATGATGCAATGTAGCCTCTCACACATCACATTCTCTCATAGAGCACCTCAGAGCATTGTCAGCCGGGATAAGTAAGGGGCGCGCTCACACGGCAAATACAAAATGCCTGTCGGATTTTCCAACCTGTATTTTGTCTTTTTTGGCACATGGGGGGGGGGGGCGGCTTTTGTCTGTGTCAAAAACCGCCCGGCGGACAATCCATGCAGTGTGGATTTTTGCACGGATTTTCTATGTTAATCTATGTAAAAGGCTGACGGTCACTTCACTTCAAATCCGAAAACCGTCTGTAAAACCGAATGAAAATCGGACAAAATCTAACAGAACTGAAGATGAAATAAAAGAGGAGCAACTGAGGACAGAGGTCATTGCTTTAACATAGGGCAAAGCTCTGCATTGTTGTTGTGCATTAAAATCATTGAGGAATGAATAATAATATGTAAATTGTAAGAAAATATACAGAGAATTCACAGATCTTGTGTCTATGGGTCTGATTACTGTTAATTTAGATGATGTACAAAGGTGGCAACTATGTATCTACTGCTGCAAGTGGACTCAGCGATTCTGAAACATTGTTTCAAAACGAAATAAATAAACAGATGTAAATTCTAATAAAAGAGTTATCCCGGTTTAGAAGAACAGGGCAGCTTTCTTGCAAAAATAGCGCCCCCCTCTGTGACAGGACGCGTCTGGTATTGCAGCTCAGCTCCACTGGAGTGAACAGGACTGAGCTGCAGCACCAGACACTTCATGTGCCAGAAGCGGTGCTGGTTTTGGGGTCGTCCATGTTTTTCTAATCCTGGACGACCCCATTGACCTTCCTAAAGAGGGAAACTTATGATTCATTGGATTTCATGTTTATCTATAATAATGATGCACTTTATACTTGAGTCAAAGTCAAATCCGATCCAAATCCGAGCACTTTGATTGAGGTTGGACTGAATCTATGATTAGTACAACTTGGCAAAAAAATAAAGACCATTATCCTGATTTGCGGTTCAGATAAACTGTTCCTGCCATAGACTTTGATGGGCTATTGCTGGGATACGCCAATGTCTGATAGGTGCGGGTCCCACCTCTGGACCCCACACTAATCTTTTGAATGGGCCCCTGAAAGCTTTGACACGGAATGTATATCCAGTCAGGCTGACTCTCCATTCTCCTCTATGGGAGTTCCCAGTACAGGGGGGCGCTGTGTTCTCCATTCTGCTCTATGGGAGTTCCCAGTACAGGGAGCGCTGTGTTCTCCATTCTCCTCTATGGGAGTTCCCAGTACAGGGAACGCTGTGTTCTCCTTTCTGTTCTATGGGAGTTGCCAGTACAAGGGGAGCGCTGTGTTCTCTCCATTCTCTTCTATGGGAGTTCCCAGTACAGATGAGTGCTGTGTTCTCTCCATTCTCTTCTATGGGAGTTCCCAGTACAGGGAGCGCTGTGTTCTCCATTCTGTTCTATGGGAGTTCCCAGTACAGGGGAGCGCTGTGTTCTCCATTCTGTTCTATGGGAGTTCCCAGTACAGATGAGCGCTGTGTTCTCCATTCTGTTCTATGGGAGTTCCCAGTACAGGGGAGCGCTGTGTTCAACATTCTCCTCTATGGGATTTCCCAGTACAGGGAACGCTGTGTTCTCCTTTCTGTCTATGGGATTCCCAGAACAGGGAGCGCTGTGTTTCCATTCTGTTCATGGGAGTTTCCCAGTACAGGGGAGCACTGTGTTCTCCATTCTCATCTATGGAGTTCCCAGTACAGAGGAGCGCTGTGTTCTCCATTCTGTTCTATGGAGTTCCCAGTACAGGGGAGCGCTGTGTTCTCCATTCTGTTCTATGGGAGTTCCCAGCACAGAGAGCGCTGTGTTCTCCATTCTGTTCTATGGGAGTTCCAGTACAGGGAGCGCTGTGTCTCCATTCTGATCTATGGGAGTTCCCAGACGGGGAGCCTGTGTCTCCATTCTGATCTATGGGAGTTCCCCATACAGGGGGCGCTGTGTTCTCCCTTCTGATCTATGGGAGTTCCCAGTAAAAGGGGAGCACTTGTGTTCTCCATTCTCCTCTATGGGATTTCCCAGTACAGGGAACGCTGTGTTCTCTATTTTATTTTATGGCAGTTCCCAGTACAGGGAGCTCTGTGTTCTTCATTTTCCTCTATGGGAGTTCCCAGTACAGGGGAGCCCCGTTTTCCCATTCTTTCTAAGGAGTTTTCCCCTCAGGGAGCGGGCT
>JAODAL010063433.1:0-19237 GCA_025379985.1 Phyllomedusa bahiana
GTAAACAAAAAAATTGACATTTTGGGCACTTTGCTATTTTCATTTAAGGGTGTACTCACTTTTTCCCAGCAGTTTAGACATTGATGGCTGTTTTTTTGCATTATTTTTGGGGCAAATCAAATTTCCTTTTAAACAAGCTGTACACTGCTTTTTTAAATTTTGTATCAACATTTTTCAGTGTTTCTCTTTAAAAATTTAAAAATCAATTTTCACAAAAAGTTAATTTTTCACTAAAGTTTGTGAGATACTGTATGCCCTCTATCTGTGGGTAAAACACCCCCGAGATAGGTAGGATATAGCCCCCAAATAAAATTTTTACATTTTCCTGTAGATAAGTAGATATATCTCCCTGTAGGTAGGAAAATAGATATATATCCCCCGTTTGGTAGATTAATTTAGGTAAAAAGGGTATATGCCTGCCTGTGGGAAAAGTAGGAATTAGTTTTAAGCCCCCTAGGTGGGTAGGTATATATACCCCCTTTAGGGGGTAGCCCAAATCATCCCCTCTGTAGTAATGGGTATATATGCCTCCCTGTATGGGGTAGGTAAAAACCCCTCCTTCGTAAATAGTAATAGTCCCCCTGAAGGAGGTCCTCCACTGATTAATACAAATATAATAATGATACTCACTTTTTTTTTTTTGTTCTCATGCCACCATCCATATGTTGCTCCGTATTCCCCCCGCTTTTGACCTAGGAGACACAGCGACACAGAAGGAAAAATTAACACCGTGTAACACGTCTAACCCCAGAAGGGAAATCTCTCCTTAAGGGGAGCACCGAACACGGCTTGTAAGTTTTTGTTTGCCTTTTTGCCCCTACTTGCATCTGCATACACAAGGCATTATGGGAAAGGGGGTGAGAAGCCCACCGCCCTCGTTGGTTGAACAAATCCTCAAATTTTCTTTTTACCCACCGATCTTGAAAAGCAAAAAGGTTTTTTTGGGCCCCCCAGTTCTCTCATCACAGACAACGCTGTTTTCGGGGTTTTTTTTTCCTCTTCAGTGCAGATAAGAAGATACTGGCTGGTGTGTGGGAGCATCGGGTAGCTCAGGAAGGGAAATCTCTCCTTAAGGAAGCACCCGAATGAACGGCTTGTAAGTTTTTTTTTCCTTTTCGCCCTCATTAGCATCTGCATACACAAGGATTTTTGGGAAAGGGGGAAAAGCCCCACGCCCTCTTTTTGGTTGTAACAAATCCAAAAATTTGTTTTTCCCCACGATTTTGAAAAAGCAAAAAGGATTTTTTAGCCACGCCGATCTCTCATCTACAGAAAACGCGTTTCGGGTTTTTTGTCCCTCTTCGGGCAATAGAGAAGTACTGGCTGCTTGTGGGGGCAGGGGGAGCTCGGGAAGGGAAGATCTCCCCTTTAAGGAGAGCACCGAACGAAGCTTGAGTTTTTTTTTTTTCCCCTTTTCGCCCCCACAAGCACCTGCATATAACAAGGGCATTAGGGAAAGGGGGCTAGAACCCAAAGCGCCCTCGTTGGTTTAACAAACCTCAATTTGCTTTGCCCCCACATCTTGAGAAAGCAAAAAGGATTTTTTAGCCACGCCATATCTCTCACTACAAAACAACGCTTTTTTCGGGATTTTTGTCCCTCTTCAGTGCAGAAAGAAAATGGTGGCTTGTGGGGGGCATGGGGTAGCTCAGAAGGGGAAGATCCTCCAAGGGAGAGCACCGAACGAACCTTTAGATTTTTGTTTCCTTTTCCCCCCCTCACTTAGCACTGCTTATCCAAGGCTTAGGGAAAAGGGGCGAGAAGCCCACAGCGCCCCTTTTGGGTTTTAACAAATCCTAAATTTTGCTTTTGACCCACCGAGTCTTGAGAAAGCAAAAAGGATTTTTTAAACAGCGCCCTCTGTTGGTTGTCTGCTAACCCTAGTAAATCAGAGGCTAGCCTCAAGCTCACAAGAGTAATCGTCACAAGGGGGATAAAAAGGACACAGCCCTTTCCTCATATTTTTAAACTGTATGTCCCCCCTTCCAAGCTATGCCCTGGGCCAGGGTTTAGCACTGTTTTCTTGCGCCTGGGGCCGTGTTCAAAAACCCCCAATGACAAACGCAAGGGGGAATTTTGTGTCCTCCCTGTCTTTGTGTGGGCTTCTTCTAGATACTCTGATTTTACCCACACTTCAAAACCATACAGATAGGTTCATCTGAAATTTAGGTTGTGAACCCCAACAAGGACAGGAACCAAAGTGAATAATGACAGTTAGGGGCGTAGCTAGAGACTCAGGGGCCCGAGTGCAAAACTTCAGCTTGGGCCCCCCCTACCCCCAGACGCTGTCTGTTTTCCATACTTCAACAACAGTTCCCTCTTGGGGTAGCGGATGTCTGTGGTAGCGGGGGATGCAGAAAATTATATCTATTAAAAGAAATTGCCAAAAAGAAAATGAATTTCAACCAGTGTCTGTTCCCTCTTGTCCCCTCCCCCCAAATAAAAATGTTTTGGGGGGGCTTTGCCTCACTATTGCCCGCACCCTGCAGGGTGCAGCTGTGAGCGCTGTATCACTGGGTCAAAGTGACCTGACCCAGGATACTGCGGGGGGCAAGGGGGTTCTGGTCTCCTTGGGTCGGGGGCCCCCTGCCCCGGACCCCTGTAGCACAAATATTAATATATTATAATAATATAAAATATATATAAATATATATATTAAATATATATTATATATAATTTTATACAATTATATAAAGTCCACACACATTAAAATATACAAAATGTGTGTATATATAAAACACAATTACACACAAAGCTATGTAGTGTGATATGCTGGTAACCGTATCCCACAGCAGCTGATTAACATACCACAGCCTGCCACAGGGCCAGTCTCATGTTAAAAACCCTACACATCACAGACACACACTATAGGTTGTATTGTGACTATACTGATGATACTTTATGTTTTAAAACATATAAATGTGCATTTTACATTACTTTTAAATAACACGGGAGGGGGCAGGCAGTCCGACTGTGCTCCTTGTGCCAGTGAAGTTGTTCCACCCGGGACGCGGGGGAGACGGGGCTCCCCCCCTCCCTTCCTGTCTCCTCTGCAGCCGGAAGCCCCCGTTCCAACTCACGTGTGCCGACTGCTTTGTGATCCTTTTTTTTTCAAGGCAAAACTGTGTCGGGGGGGGCTCGTGGGCCCCCCTGGCTAGGGCCCCAGTCGAAATTGCGACCTTTGACCCCTGTAGCTACCCACTGATGACAGTCCGTTGACTTGTGGAAAAAGATGGGCTATAAACTGAAAAAAGAAATTTTAAAAATATCTGTCTTGTATAGCTTTATGTATCTGTTCAAACAGCTTTAAGGAAATTGCATGTTACTTAATGCACCCTGAAGAATAGGTTACAAAGTTTATCAGTGAATTTAAATACATATAAATAATTGAGGGTACATAAAATATTGAATCATATTTTCCTATATATTAATGTTTTACACAGTGTATAGTGAGAAGATATAATATTGTCAAATGTACATATTTCAAAACCCAATTTGGGAAAACTTTGTTGCTATTGGGGAATGTATTTTTAAAGCAAGGGGTCAGGTACCAAGAGAAAAAGTAAAAAAGGAATTTTACCCCTTTTGCAAAGAAAAAAAATCACACCCCCCGGGTACCAAAAGGGCATAAATAGCTAGAAAAAAATCTAATGGCTGTAATTGGAATGGAAAATGTCTGAAAAGGCTATAAATAAAAAGTGGTAGAAAATTACTTCATTGTTATTAATATCTTAATAGGGACATTGCACTACAATATTTACCTATAATATGTTCGATCTTAATAATCAACTGTATGTTATGTGCTCGTGTTAGTGATGAGGTATGGTTAAATCCACTCCTGATTATTTAATGTCACACAATTCTAGTTTATAACATTATCTTGTTATTTTTAAATTCATATGGAATTAGATATGTAAAGCAAAGAAACACCAGAAGCAATCGATTAGGTTTTTAGTTAAATACAGTTTATTATCTCAGATATATATTCACACATATTACTACCTTTCTTCTCTTGCATTCAGACTGTAATTCTCATTATATTTTAGCTTATTTTGTAGTTCCATTTAGTTACATAGTTACATAGTTAGTACGGTTGAAAGAAGACACTGTCCATCAAGTTAAACCCAAGGGGGAAAAATTTGGGGGGATGGGAGAGACAGACTTTATGCCCAGCTCCCCACTTTTTAATCCCCTGGAACCAAAAGGGGCAAGAACCAATTGCCCCAGTGGAGACCGTACTCTGACCCCAAACCCCTCCACCGCCAGATCCAAAATTTTACATGGCTACTACGCTTTAATATTCTTTTTTCTTTTTTTCCGGGTGGGTATCAAAGCCTTTCTTGAAACTCCTACATTCCTGCTATGACCACCCTCAGGCGGCATTCCCCAATTCACGTTTTTTACAGGAAGAACGCTCTTCTCCCTGGAATTGAATCCTTTTTTTTATAGTCGACGGGGAATTTTCATTTTTCTTTTTAGGGGGCTTCACTTGAAAAATTTTTCCCCAACTTTTTTTTAGGGGCCTTATATATTATATAAATTATCAGTCCGCCCGAAGCTGTCTTTTCTCAAGACTAAACAAGTTTAATTCTACTAACCACTCCTCATAACTAAGATGCTCCATTCCCCATATAAGTTTGGTTCTATAGTTTCACTCTGTTATATTGACATTGTACAGTATTATTTCTCTAGTTCTGTATTATTTTTATAATCTCAAAAACGATCTTATTCGTAAAAAAGGGCCGCCCCGGATTTCTAAGATCTTTTTTGTATTTTTTTATATGGGCACGCACAGGGCCCCTTTTCGGGCCGTATCAGTGAGATTCTTAACATCTGCTCTTCTTATGTTATACGGGCACTTTACAGTATTACTTCTCCGGTCCTGTATATTGTTTATAATTCTCAGCATCTCTTCATATTATGTGATATGGACACTGCACATTACCACTTCTCCAACGATATAATATATATAATGCTCAGTATCTGCTCTTCTTATGTTTTATGGACACTGTACAATATTACTTCTCCGGTCCTGTATATTGTGTATAAATCTCAGCATCTCTTTTTATTATGTGATATGGACACTGCACATTACCACTTCTCCAACCATGTATACAGTGTATAATTCTCAGTATCTGCTCATATTATGTTATATGGACACTGTACAGTATTACTTCTCTGATCCTGTATACTGCGTATAATTCTCAGCATCTCTTCATTATGTGACACTGCACAGTATCACTTCTTTGGTTCTGTATATTTTATGTAATTCTCAGTCTGATTTTTGTCTATATACATCTGAGTACTGCAGAGTAGCACATATTGTGTTCATTATGCTGGATATCATCACAATGTCTGACATTATTCTGTAGAAATGGACATTGCATGGAATTACTGCTCCTGTTGTATTCTGGGTATAATTCTTAGAATCTACTTTTACTCATGTGTAGATACAGTCCATACACAGTACAACCTCTGTAGTAATGTACACTGGGTATAATTCTCTTCATCTGCTCTAATTCTGTACCTATGGTAACTGCACAGTATCACTTCTTTGTCTTAAAGGGGTTGTCTCCCTACATTGATTCATCTTACCTCAGTCCTGTTTTCTTGGTTTCACTTTGAATTCAGGGGTGTGTTTACTGGCTTCTACTAGGCTGCAGTAGAAGCCAGGTCTGTAGCTATAGCAACCAGTGTTGACAGCCTATCAGGAGAGATTGAACAGGTGTGTAGCTATAGCGACCTGAGGAGCTGATGCAGCCCATACAGGAGGGGATATCTAGGAATGGGAGGACACGTTAATGCATATATATTGCAAAGTGACTTGTTTGTGCAAGATCTTTAATATAAGAAGCAATCCTTGTAGTGAGACAACCCCTTTAATGGCTTTATATAATTATTAGTATCAGCTATGTAGGGTTGCTACACAGTATCACTTCTCCAGCTCTATGCACTGGGTATAATTATCAGTATCTGCTCTTATTATGTCATATTGACACTGCACAGTACCACTTCTCCAGCTCTGTACACTGGGTATAATTACCAGTATCTGTTCTTATTCTGCATATATGGTCCCTGCACAGTATCACTTCTCTTGTCTTATTTGCAAGGTATAATTCTCAATATCTGACATAATTTAGTGTGTTTAGGTACTGCATAACAGAATGCCAATCCTTTAAATTTATAATGACAGTCCACAAAAAAGATTACTTTTTTTTTTTTACACTTTCAGTGATTTCATTTTGTTAGGTTTGGAAAGTGCCTGCAATACATGAAATGTGTATTATACACAGTGACATTTCTTGCAATCAGGGGTAAGAGAAAGTGGTCTGAACTAAAAGTATTGTCCAGAATTAAAGGAAAAAATCCTATAAACTCCTGCTGCTCCAGCATCAATGTCCTTACCTGCCAGTTATTGTATACTTGGCAATAAGAAAGATGCAAGTTAGTAGGATACTGACCATGGAGTTGCAGGGGATATAAGTGAGAATTCTTATTTTATATAATGAGCCCACATATTTCCTCTACTACTGAATACTAGGGGTCCATGTCATAAAAATAATACAATGCTCCTGGGGCCACACAAACACAACATTTAAAAAAAAAAACAACAAAAAAAAAAACCTATGCTCACAGTTCTCGGTTCTTTCCAGTTTTCTGTTTATGATCTCCAACTTCAGAATGGGTACACCACCGCTGCATCAGTCATATGACTGTTCGGTAGTGTTGAGCGATTATTATCGACAAAGTTGAAATCGGCACAGTTTTTATGTTGATCGAAATTTTTAGATCATGCGATAATTTAGGTTAAAATATGTGGATCATCTATTAAGAATCGCGCCATTTTCGGCACGTCCTGTCATTTTGGTGACCAGCAAATCAGCTTACAGAATAGAGCAGTGTGAGATGTGTGTGCGACGTCATGACTGGGATGTGTATGGTTGCGATTGGCTGGAAAAATCACATGACCTCGTTTTACATAGAACAGCGTTTCCTGTTCAGCCTCAGTGTCTCTCAGCGTCTCAGAGCAGAAGGACGTGCCCTCTGCTTGTGGCCAAACAGTTCAGCGAAATTATTCTATTTCTTCACAGAGAAACTTTTACTATTAGCTGTGATCCTTACAATTTAGTTAGAGATTGGAAGATTTGATGTAGTTAGGTAGAAATTTTAAAGGAGCATCAAACCGCTGTAAAAGTCAACGGGGGGGAGCGGGGGGGGGCCCGCGGGCGAACACAGACAAGCTTCTATAAAAAATACTGGATAAAGTTCACCAAGACTTAGAATAGACATTGCACTGCAATAGCTTTATTGTTAACAGTTTTCTTATGAAATATTCCTGGATATTGGGGAGCCTGAACTTATAGGATAAAACATCTTTTCTAGTAACGCATCCTTGTTAGGTGCAAAACTCCACTTTTATTACAGTATACATTTCAGATAGGTGTTCATTTTTAAAATTTTGCCCATTCCACCTTTGTTGATATATCCACCTTGCACTTAAATTAGAAATCCAGCAATTTTGTAGTCACCACAGGTGAATGAAAGGTGCCAAAAATATCTTGTATTATACGAATACATAACAGACACTATTTTTGACTTTTGGGGCCCCTACAGCTTTTTCATTGAGGCAGCTTGCACTTAAATTTAATACAGCAATTTTATAGTCACCACAGGTGAATTGATAGGTGCCAAAAATACCTTGTATATCCGAATACATTTCAGAGACAGTTTTTTCACTTTGGCGCAGGCCAGCTTTGTTGATAGATCTACTTTGCAGTTAAATTTGAATCCAGCAATTTTGTAGTCACCACAGGTGAATTGATAGGTGCCAAAATACCTTTTATTATCCGAATACATTTCAGATACGTGTTTTTCACTTTGGCGCAGGCCAGCTTTTTTGATAGATCTACTCTGCAGTTAAATTTGAATACAGCAATTTTGTAGTGACCACAGGTGTTGATGGGTGCCAAAAATCCTTGTATTACCCAAAAAACATTTCAGTTTACGTGTTTTTTCACTTTGCGCGGGCCCCCGCTTTTTGATAGACCCTATTTTGGCAGTTAAATTTAAATTTCCACAATTTTGTTTTGATTTGAGGGATTTAAAGAAAAAGCTGTGATTTGCCGTTTTTTAAAAAGGGGGATTTTCCCCAAAACTCTTCCATACCTTCTAAAAATTTTTTTTTTCTGAACATGGAGAAAAAAATTCGGGGTGGAAAGCGACCCAAAGAGGGGGGTTTTACATGGAGGTAAAAAGGTACGAGAGAAGGTGCCCCTTTCCCGTGCGGGCGGCCCAACAACGAAATGCCGCGGACCCGGAAATTGCGGCCGTCAGGCCTGCCATCGCAGGGTCGGGCCCTTAAATCCAGTAATGAACAGCGTCCCCAAATTTCTTTCCTTCAGTGGTTAATGCAACCTGCACCCAGCAGTTTTTTACCCCCTCGTCCCCCCAGCACGGCCCCCAAATGTCGTTATCGCTTTCACCACATCCGTCCAAAAAGGAAAGCAGCCCAAATGAAAACCTCGTGTACCCCCCACTGGGGAAAAAGCCCCATTTTTCTGAAAAACCTTTTGGGTGACAAAAATTTGGGGTTTGGGTTTCAGAAGGCATTTTAAAAAAGATAAAGAGGCCAAAGGGGGATATTTTCCTGCTCTGACCCCCAGTTTTTGATCCCACAGAGGAGGGGGAAGGAACCCGGTCAAACGGCAAAAAACCCGGGGGTCGGAAACCCCTTTGCCGTCCCTCTTGTTTGGGAAAGCCCGCACTCCGGGATGCAGAATGTCAGGACACCAAGTCCCCTGTTTTGATGTGTGAGACGACATTGGGGGACCCCAATCGTGGTTTTTAAAGCAGAATTTGCTTGCGAGCGCTTCCTCATGGACGAGGGGGAAGACATGGGGTAGGTCAGTACGGGTTCCGCCCCCAAAAAGGGGAGAGGGCGGTGGGCAAAAAGTCCCAGAAATGATTCCCCCGGGGAAAGGGTCCCCCGGCCACGCAAACCCCGCTCCTCGTTATCCCCGGGTAAAAAAAGGCCCCGGGGGCCCTCTCAAGCCGGGGCCCTTTTCTTTAAACCCAAGGGCCTAGGGCCCCAGCGTTTGTCATATGCCCCCTTATGCCGAAAAAAGCAAAAGTAGAGGCAAAAACCTTGGGGGTTTTTAACCACCCCAACATTTTCTAGTCACATGCAGCGAATGCATGAGTTAAAAATGGAGGAAAAATTTGGGCCCAAAAAAGGGCCCGGGACTGACGCCGGGCCTCCAACCCCTGTCACCCCCTCGGGTCTCCGCCTCCTTTCCCCCTTTTCCGCCACCCAATTTTCCTCAGCTGCCCATGTCTCTCAGATTTCCATGATGGGGATCGCCTCCGCTTCAGCCTCCCCCGGTCCCCCAAGTCCCACCACACCCCCCAGGGGCCCCCCAAGCCTTCCCCCTTTCCCCTTTCCCGCCAGTTTTACGCCGCCCCGCCTTTACAGCGGCCATCTAGCAGCCAGCCTTCTGTTTTCCCGGGTTTTTGGGGGCGAAGAAACATTTTAAACCCCAAAACCCCATCCCAAAACCAAAAGCTGAAGTGGGAAATTCCAGGCTTTTGGGCCCTTGGAAATGTTCCCTTTTCCCGTCTGGTGGACCAAAGGGGGGCCCGCCAGTCAGGGCCCTTCCCTTTCCCCCAAATTACCGGGAAAAAGCCGTCCCTCCCCGGGGCCCGCCAGTGTCAAAAAAAATTTTCAAGCGCGTTGTTCCCCAAATTTTTTGGGGGCCGGGAAAAAGGCCCAATCTGCCCCCCGCCCAACAGGGACAAGTAAGCAGGGCCAAAGGGGCCCCGCATATTTCTGTGAAGGCTCATTTGGGTGAGCTGGGTGGATGTCTCTGGGGGGGCCGGTGTCTTTTCGGGCCGGCGCACGCTCTTAAAAACCGCGGGTTTGGGGCGGGTTTCTTTCCCCCCAAGGTCCTTTGGGTGGATCACGGGGCCCAGGGGAAAACCCCGGGCTGATTGAAATTAATCTGTTTTTGGAGGACCTTTCCCACCCCACAGGTCAGGGCTGGGACGGTTTCCCCCGAACGAAAACCGAGCCCCGGGGGCTGGGGGGCCAAAAAACCTTGTCCAGGCAAGATGGGTGGGGCGAAAACGGGCAAAATTTTGCTGGCCCCCCCTTAAGATGGGTTTAACTAAGCACATCCCTTTGTTTGGGGCACTTTGTCTTAACCTTGCGTCCAAAAATTTCAAAAGAGCTCCCCGGGCTGGACTGCCTCCCTGGGGAAGGTTTTCAAAAGCCCAAAGTTCGCACTTCCGCCTTTCCCGCACCCTGCTTCGTCCCGCCTGGGGGGGTTGCAGCGTCATGGGCCCCCTGTCAACCGTCTAAATTTTTGGGCCCTTTTAAACCCACGCTGATTTCCACCCTCCACCAACTCCACCCGTTTGGGGCAGAAAGCGCAATGCCTTTTAAAGGCGTAGGGTTAGTTCACAGGGGCCTGACAAAAGCACGGTCGGACCTCGGGGTTTTAAAGACACCGGGGGGTGGGGCGGGTAAAAGGAGCTCTGCACCATCCTTGCCATTTTTGAAAACCCACCAAAAAAATTGGTCAGTGCGGACAATGCCCTTGTCAGCATGAGCATTGTGGGGTTCTTTTTTCGGGAAAACAAATCTTTGGGAAAACACTCTAAAAACAACGGTCCCCCCAGCCCGGAGGGGGAGACGGACACAGATGGGGGACACGGGGGCCTTTCTCTCCTTTAAAATCCCCCAAGGCCCACAGTTTCACAATTTAAAGGGTCTTCTTTTAGCAGGGGGTTGGGGGCCCTAGGGGCGGGTCCCAGGGGGGCGCCAGAAACTCAGGGTGCAACTCAGGCGGCCGGGGGCGTGTTGAAGCTGTGCCGGAGGAAGGAGGTGGGGGGGAGGAGGGGGGTTTTTCCCCTAGACACCGATTTTCCCGAGGGTCCCTCCCCTTGGAAAGGGGGGTTTGGGCGCAATTTGGGCGGGGAAAAGGGATGAGGAAGATCAGTTTGCTAGGGGCCCCCACCCAGGGTTTGGGGAAAATCAAGGCTCCATCTTCACATGGGTGTTTGGGGATGCCCCAAATTTCCCCCAAACCCCTGCCCCTCGAAATTTAAGGGCCATCAAAAAAAAACAACAGTTACGGGTGGCCCCCCTCCGGGAAATCCCCGGTACAAAAAAAAAAAACTCAGCACTTTCCCTTCCCACCCCCCCCAAATAGAGAGTAAAAGGGCAGGAAATGGGACCTTCCCTGATTGATAAACCCGGGAGAATCTGTTGCGTTTTGTTTTCACGTCCCCAAATGCCCACGGGGGAACAACATCACGACGTGACAGCATTTGGTGCCAAGTGGGCGAGGGGCCAGCAGCAGAGCAGGCAAGGTGGCAAAAACCCCTAAATGGGTGCCCTTGGGGCAAAAATTTTTTTTCCACCTCACCCAACGCATGCAAGAAGGGCACACACCCAACACACAAGACCAGTTTAAGGTCATGGTGCCAACTATTTTGCATCTAAACACCGATGTTTTGGATGTTTTCCCGGACCCAATGGGATTCTGGGTACCCAAAAAATGGACGAATAGGGCGACCCTGGTTTCGTCCACGCCATAGGGGTTTTTTTCCTTTGCCACACCCAGCGCCCAAAACTGAGCGGCCCTTAGCACAGCTGGGGGAAAGGCTTTCCCAAAACAAACACACCCGGCTTTCCCCACAGAAATTGGTTTGGGTTTGACTTTCAAAAGATAACCCGGCGGACCCTTGATGATGTGTGGCCCCCAATTGCCGGGGGGGTTTTTCCACCGATTAGTTCCCGGCCCTACTTCACATTCCTCTTCAAACAGAAATGGTCCTCTTGAAAAAAACTTTTTTTTATTCTTTTTTCCCCAACATTTTCATTTTGCTGGTTTTGTTTGTGAGGAGCTGTAAAATACAGCAAAAGGTTTTAAGAATTCATTTTAATTCCCTGTTTCCCCCCCAATTTTTATCTTGAAAAATTTTTTAAATTTTTAAATTTTTTGGGTTTATGTTGCTGGGGATAAACAATAATTTGGTCCCCTTTGGGAACAAAATGTGGCTTTAAGTGCATTTCTCCCTCAAAAATTTTTTTAAAGGGCTGAGAAATCATTTTTAAAAAATTTTTTTTTTTAAAAAATTTTTTTTTTTTTTTGGGCATTTTCGCCTTGTAAAAATACAGGGGAATAATTTTTTGGGCCCTTTTTTTGGAAACAAAATGAAAGGCCCTTTTTAAAAAGGTTTTGGCATTTTTTTTCACAATTTTTAATTGAGGGCTTTGAAAAAAAAGGGGGCCATAAAAAATATTAAAAAATTTTTTTGGGGTCATTTAACTGTATAAAACCCGAAAAACCCCTTTCCCTTTGGAAAAAAAAACTGGGGGGAATTCCACCCTTTTTAAAAATTTTTTAAAAATTGGGGTGAAAAAATTTTATTTTTTAAAAAAATTTTTTTGGGGGGGGCTTTCCTGTTTTGGGAAAATGGGGAGGCAAAAACTAAAAAGGTTTTCCCCTTTTAAAATAAAAAAACATTAAAAAATTTCCAAAAGACCCTTTGTTTTCCCCAATTGTCCAAATGGGGTAAGGGTCATGGGGGAATTTTGGGGGGATTTGCTTTGAAAGCAGCTATACTACAGGTCCTTTAGGAAAAAAAAGTTGTTTTTTTAACAGAAAAATTTTTTTTCTCACAATTGTCAAAAAAATGGCTCACGGGTGATGGGTTGTCAGAAACAGGTAGGGGAAAACCCGTTAATGGAACCTATTGCAAAAGACCTTTTTTTGCAAGATCATTTTAAAATAGTTTTCAATCCCCTGTAAAATTTAGAAAAACCCAAATTAATACAATTAAAAAAGAAAAACAAAGACATGGGGGGATTCCATCCTATTTTAAAAAAGTTTTTTTCTAGAATTAAACTACTAAAAAAACTTTTTATGTACAAAATAGTGGTAAAAAAATTCCTCTGAATTTTTACAAGGGGGGGGTAAAAGGAAAAATTGACAGGTGTAGGTTTTCAAGGGGAAAGGAGTATGGGACGGACAAAGGGGGAACAAAATTAAAAAGACCCTTTTCCCCCAGCATGTGCGTTAAAAATAAGGGAAAAAAAAAAAAGCCCAAGGAAAAAAGGGCCCTGGGGTTTTTTCCCAACAAACAAATTTTTCTTTACAATTGTCCAAAAATGGTCAAGGGGCCATGCGGGAAATTTTTGGGGGGCCCTTTTTTCTTTGGGAAAACAGCAAATTTCAGGGGCCTTTTTATAAAAAAAATGTTGTTTTAACAGGGCATTGGTTTCTTACCCCTTTGTCAAGGGGTGTCCACGGGGGATGGTGCTTTCAGAAAAGGAATAGGTAGGACACTGTTAAAGGACACATATTGGGAAAATTACTTGTTTTTTTCAAGGGTCTTTTAAACATTTGCCATCAACCCTGTATAGACAACCCATTTAAAACCCAAATTTAAAAAAAAAAACAAAGAAAATGTGGGAAATTTCCCTCCCATTTTAAAAATTTGTTTTCTAGAATTTTAAAAAACTTAAAAAAATTTCATGTACAAAAAAGCTGGGGAAAAAAAATTTTCCCCTGAATTGTACAAGGGAGTAAAGGAAAAAATTGACCCCTGGGGATATTTCCAGAGGGGCATGGAGTATGGGCAAAGGACAGACAAAAAAGTAAAGAGAAAATTTTCCTTTCCCGCACGGTTTTTGGGGAAAAAAAGAAAAAAATGCCAAAAAAAAGGGACCTGGGGGAAAGGGGCGTTTTAAACCCCCGTATTTCCAAGTGGAAAACTCAATTGGTCCGACTCTACGGGGGGGGCAAGCGCTACCCGGACCCGGGACAGTATATGTCCCGTGAAACTAAAAATGGTGGTTGAAAGACTCCTTTTCCCCGGGACTTTTTAATCTTTGGGTCAGACAGGTTTTAAAGGTCTTTTTGCGGGAAACAGATTTGGGGCCCTCCCTTTAAATCTTTTTATTTGGCCCCCGGGCGTGTGCAAACGGGCCCCCCCCAAACCAAAAAAACCAAATCACAGGACTATATATATTATTTTTAAAAAAAACTTTTATTTTTTGGGTTTTTTCCCCCAAAAAAGTGCAAAATTTTTAAAATAGTTTAAAACCCCCTTTTTGACACCCGGACAAACAAAACCCCTTTTTCCCCCCCCTGGGGGGGGGGGAGGGGGCTGCAAACCGCAACCCCCTGAAAAACCCTCCCCAAAACCCTGTGCCGTGGGGGGCAAGCCCAAAGGCTGTCTAAAAGCAAGGGTTTTTTCATGGGGTTTATGGCGGAAACTAAGGCTTGTTCACACAGCGTTTTTTTCCTTTTTACAAGCGATTTTTAGATCTGTCTCTGGGGCCCGGGAAAAAGGGACCCCCAGAGGGGGGTCTAAACAATTAGCTTGACTTTAAAATGGGGTTTTATGACGAAAACCCCGCAGCGGTTTCACATGAGGATCGCTGCTGCACGTTTTCCCTCCTGCCGGTCCGGGCCTTTTCCCGGGCAGTGGGGTGGGTACTGCAAAATTTTTTTAGATCCCCTCTGGGTCCGTTTTTTTCCTTTTGGCGGGTTCCCCGGGGACGGATCTAAAAAGTGCTTTTAACACGGGGTGAAACGTCGTGTGAACAAAACCCTAACAAAAATCTGAACTGAACCAAATGTTGGTAGACTTCAATAGAAAATCCAAGCTGCAATTACAACAGCACAGGTTCTCTTTCTGAAAGTCGCCGTCTTTCCGGGGGAAGATAGGAAAATTTTGTAACTTCCGCCGGGTTTTCCCTTTCAGGAATGTACCTGGTGCCGTAACCTGAAAAAACCAACCCCTTTTTTAACACAAAAAACCCCGCAAAAAAAACCAATGCTTCCCCAAAATTAAAATACCATTTGGGTTTTTAAACCCCTTACCTTAGGGGGTTTTTAAATGTAATGGAAAAAGTAAACAGTTTTTCCCCTGGGGGGAGTTTTAGCTGGCAGCCCCTTTCCTCCTCGCTGATAATTTGGCCCCCCATGTAAAGTGCTATAAAGTTTGTCAAGCACTTACCACACTGCTTCCCGGCTAGTCTTTTTGGGGGGTCTTTTTGGGGGGGGGGGGGGGTGAAAGGGTAAAGGGGTTACCCTTACTCCCGGAACCGAGCTGGATCTTCCACAATTTTCCCTTTAACCAGTGGGCAGCAGGTAGCTGTTCTGCTTCGCACCCTCCGCACTCAGCTCCCGGCAGGGGGATGGGGGGGCTTTCATATCCCCTCCTCTGTGTCTGGTGTGCCATCCCCCGGGGGCCCCCACTCCCCCTCCCTGGGCCCGGGAAACCCGCAAGTGTAAAAACTTTTTACACAGCTTCCCAGGGCGATCTGACAGGGGCAGTGCAGGGGCGAGGGGGAGCGGAAATCCCCTGACAAGTGGAACAGCCAAAAACCGAATTTGCTGTTCCAAATGAACGGGTCAAATCCACCTGCATCTATTTTCCCTGCCTTGGGGGCGTTGGGTCCTCTTTTCTTTTACCCGTCCGGGCCTCGGGCCCGGGCGCCCCGGCCCAAGGAATGCCTCTGTTCCCCCTATTCACTGGGCCAAAGGGGTTGGGGGTTTCCGAGACGGGCCCCCTGTCTCGTGGGGGCCCCCCCGGGAAGTGCCTTTCCCGGCCCCCAAAGGAAAAGATGGGCCCGGGACAGATATATCAATGTCCGTTCAACTAAAAAAGGTGAGGGAAAAAACCTTTTTCCGGCACTTTTTAATTCCGGGGGGTTCAGGTTAGGGGGTCATGCTGTTGGCCCCGGACAGGGTTTTAGTTTAATGTCCATTTTAAATAAAATGGGGGGGTTTAAAGACCCTTTTTTCGGAAATTTTAAATCGGGGGATGCGGTTTGGGGGTTCATGCTGCGTTTCCAGGACAGGGATAAATTTAATGTTTCCCGTTTTAAATAAGATGATGGTTTTAAATCATACTTTCCTTCTTGGGACTTTTTAAATTTTTGGGGTTTATGCAGGTTTTAAGGGGTCCCTGCTGTGGTACAAAAAAGGGAAAAGTGAATGTTGTGTTTTTTTTTTTCCGGGGGCTTTTATTTTAACCTTAAATGTGTTGCCTTTAAAATGTACACGTTCCATTTGACTGTTTTTGGTGTTTAAATTTCCTCTTCTCCAGCCCTGTTTGGGTGTAAGAATGAAGGGGGTTTTTTTCTCCCCATTGGCCCTTTTTGGTCATCGCTCCATAAATTTGGTGCCACTATCGACATCTTGTCGATGAATGGTCGACTTTTCCCACCCCGACCCATTCGTTGGGGTTTAACGTAATCGTCAACACCACTCTTTCGGGGGGGTCCCGAATTTGTAAAACAAAGACCCGAAAAATGCGGGGGGGGAACCAAGAAGAAAGGGGTTTGGGGAGTAAGTCATTTTTCTTCTCTCTTTAGTGCAGCCCCAGGAGCATTATTTATCTCTATCTATCTATCTATCTATCTATCTATCTATTCTATACTTTTCTATATGTATATATTTATTATTTTATATATTATATATATATATTATAATATATTTTTTTATCTTTCTTCCTGCTATCTGGCAACCCCATCCTGAGTCTGCTATGTCCATAGTCTATGTGTCCTCAGCTACCTAGTACCCCACTCCAAGTGTTTGGTTTCCTGTGTTCCTGGTGTCCTCCTTGTTGGTTTGGAGTCCTCAGTACCTGTTTCCCTCTCCTGCTGGTCCAGAGTCAATGCTGTCTAGTATTGTTACCTGCTGTTCAGGAGTCCCCTCTCCCCAGTAAGTGCCATCTGCTGGTCCAGAGTACACATTTCCTGCTGTGTGCCACCTGTAAGTCTGGAGTCTGCTGTGTCTGATGTGTTTTGTCTGCTGGTCTGGAGACTACTGTTCCTGGTGAGTACCATCTGCTTCTTCAGAGTCCGTCATGCCCTGTAAGTTCTGTCTGTTGGTCTGGAGTCGGTTTGTCCTGATGTGTGTCACCTGCTGGTCTGGATTCTGAGGTTTCTGGTGCGAATCCCCTGAGCCTGATGTGTTCAATCCACTGGTTTGGAGTATGTTGTTCCCAGAGTGTTCCGTCTCCTGGTCTGGAGTCTACTGGTCACGGTATGTGCCACCTGCTAATCCGGAATCAACTGTTCCTGATGTCTACCATTTACTGATCCAGAACTCATTGCTCAGGTGTCCTGTTCTCGCCCTAATGTCTCTGGCCTCAGCTGGTCAGACATCTGCCACCCCTAGCCCTAAGGATCTACTCATCTCATAAGAGGCGTTTCAGAGATTGCTTTTATACCTGTGTTCTTTCTTATCATCTTACAATAAAGTCCTTTGAAACATGACAGCGTGCACTGAAGCTTGGAGAGCACATGAGGCAATGAAATAAAAGACATCTATCGTGCTCAATGTCACTGATCTCAAGAAAAAGCACATTAAAAAAACAACTGTCTTATTCATCAGGACATCTATCATACTGTGCATAAAAACTGCTGTCGTTAAAAATATAAATGAATACTGAAACTATAATGTTACCATACTGTACAAGAATAAACCTACAATAATTTTTAATTTACCATAACTGCCGATCACACAGAAGAAGTAAATGACCATAAAAGGTAGAGATTCCTGTAAAAATATTTACAATGCCCGCTTTACATAGTTTTCATAAACGTGCTGTTAGAACTGCCTAGTCTAATTTTGCCCCCTTTTTTTAATTGGTTGTTTTTGCTATCTTTCCCAATATCAGTAGCACACAAATGCATTGCAAGCCAAATATTGTTTTCTGGCTTATGTATGGAGGAGTGGCTGCCTCCTCATTGGTTTTTCGCATCCACCACCCTTCCAGGTTTTTAAATCATGGTTTTCCTAGTGCGGGTGTTTCTTTTTCCTAAAGTAGGAGGCTAAAGGCCCTAAAGAGGGAAACATTAGTGTGGGAACCATCCCCAGGGGGGTTCCTTGAATTGAGAGGTGGGTTAAGCATTTTGAAAAAAAAAAGTGAAAAAGAACCTCAAAAATTTGTTAATGTACCCAAAATAGCAGAAATGTTTTTTAAAAAAATTCCCTTGCCCCCTTTGATGTTTATTTAGTTGTAGTGTGTACTATTTGGAATGTGTATGTATATTGCTCCCAAACCCCAGTGTGCCCTATGCTAATTTTTTTCAAAAAATTTTTTGGATGACAAAGCCAATATTTTTTCTGCTTGTTCTGTTTTAAAATTGCTGAGCCAAAATTTTGGGCATTTTTTTTTGTTGCTGGTAAACCATGTCTCTCTTTTGTTATTTAAATTTTACAGATTTAAAAATTAAGGGGAAAAGTAGAGATCTCGCTAAAATTTATTTATACCCCGGACTTATCTAGAAACAAGGGGATCTTTTAGTCTTGGGAAGAAAGTTTCTTTAAAATAAAAATTTTTCTAAAAAAAGGGGGTTTCTTTTTGGAGTGGGGGGACGTGAAAAATCTCTGCCAGAGGGAAAAAGTCATGGGAATTCCTAAACAGAGTTCAAGAAAGGGTTGGATACATTTTAGTGTAATAATTAACAGTTATTGTACCGGGGGTTTTGGAGAAGGGTTGGATACATTTCTATATTAATAAATAAAAAGTTCTGTGACCAGGATTCGGGGGAAGGGTTGGATACTTTTTTTAATTAAATAACTGTCACGGGGGGGCGGGGTGCCGCGGCCCCCGGGCCCCCCCCCTCCCGCAGGGGGTTTTGGCAAGGGGCCGCGGCCCCCGGTCCCTGCCCCCCCCCCTGCCCCGTCCCCGGCGCCCTTTCCCCACCCCGCCCGCGCTCCTGTAAAAGCCCTCCTGCCCCGTCCCGGCCGCCCTGGGTACCCCCCGTTAGGGGGGGGCGGGGCGAGGCTGGTAAAAAATTTAAGGCCAGCGCACCATTAATTGGTTATTGATGGGCGCAGGGTTTTTATTAGGGAAAAGCCCCAGCGCCTTCCAGATTGTTGGGGGGCTTACCTTCCCTTTAGAGAGTGTTGGAGTCCCTTTTTTTTATTTTCCCCCGGTACCAGTCCGCTTTGCTTCGTTCCTGACCTTGCCTGTTTTGGGCCGCTCTGGCCGTCTGCCCCCTCTCTGACCCCAATCTGCCGCCTGCCCTGACCCCCTGTGTCCCGGGCTAGCCTCTGGTCCCCATTTTGTACCCCCTGTACCCCGGCCCCCTTACAAGAAGTCCCGTCAGGGGTAGCGACCTGGTAGCCTCACCCGCAGCAAGTCCCTCCCCCTTTACGCGGGCTCTGGGGAAACCGGGGGCTACTTGACCCCTCCCTGGCGTGGG
>JAODAL010063434.1:0-19237 GCA_025379985.1 Phyllomedusa bahiana
GGCCAAATTAAAATGGAACTTCTATATCCAAGAGGATAAATCGGGTAAACTACTAGCTAATAGGGTGAATTTTGCAACATTCAAAGTCCCGTATCACTCACTTATCTTCACCCGCAGGAGATAAAATTATGAATCCCATAGACATCGCCAACCAGTTTGCTGACTATTACTCCAAATTATATAATATCCATGAGAATGAAAATGTTCCTGCCCCCTCGGTTTCTGACATTAACTCCTTCCAGACATCTGTCAGACATCCCAAGTTAAATATGTCCGAACTAGAAAATGTTAATAAACCTTTTACATTAGACGAAATTCAGAAAGCTATTCGGCTGAGTAAAACCAACAAATCACCGTGTCCAGATGGTATTACTAATGAATATTTTCAATTATTTTCTGACCTGCTCTCACCACACTTAACATTGTTATGCAACGAGATAGCTCTATCTGGCTCCCCTTTGCCAGAAATGCTTTCGGCCATCATTACCACAAAACCTAAACCTGGTAAAAGACAAGACCTGCCTGCTAATTACAGGCCTATATCGTTACTTAATAATGACATCAAGCTATATGCCAAACTCATAGCGGTTCGCTTGAGTTCTGTCCTACCCTCCCTGGATCATAAAGATCAGGTAGGATTTATCAAAGGTCGACAAGCAAGGGATGCCACTCGCCGCCTTCTAGACCTAACGCAAATGGCTGCCTCCTCCTCATCAGTAGTTTATTTGTCCCTTGATGCAGAGAAGGCTTTTGAAAGGTAAATGGGTCATACTTGAAACACACCTTGCATAACTTTGATTTCTCAGGCTTCCTACTCCAAGCTATGTTAGCGCTGTACACTTCCCCATGTGTTAGAGTACAGATCTCTGGATTCCTTTCACGTTCTTTTACTCTTTCGAATGGCACTCATCAGCGATGCCCCCTCTCCCCGTTAATTTTTGTCCTTTGCATGGAACCCTTAGCCGAGCTTATCAGATCTATTCCTAAGATTTCCGGTATATTGGTGCACAATACACTCCACAAAATCAGTTTATATGCCAACGATGTCATGCTGATTACTATTAACCCTGACTTCTCCATAGCAGTGATTATGGAAACGTTGGATGTTTTCTCCAGGCTGTCCTATTACAAACTAAACAAATCTAAAACATCCCTTTTCCTGGTTAATAGAGCAACACCTCAAAAGAAGAACTTAGACACCTTTGGCTTTAAGCGGGCAGATGACTATATAGAATACTTGGGAATTAAAATTTTCCGCACCCCTACCCAGACACTTTCGACTAATTACAGCCACCTTTATACTAGCTTGGAGGAAGAAATTAAACGCATATCACCTCTTAACCTTTCCTGGTTAGCGAGAATAAATGTGATTAAAATGACACTATTGCCAAAATGTATCTATATATGCAGAGCCATTCCTTACCTAATTCCACCATCTCTATCTAACAACATCCAGTGTCTACTTTCCAATTTCATATGGAATGGACATAAACCCAGGATCAAGCGCCAATTACTTCACCATAATTACCAAAATGGAGGCCTGGCTGTCCCTAATCTGGCCGCATATAACGTAGCCATCCTCCTGGAGAAAGCCCTATTTCTATGGTATAACTCAGATGAAACTTCCTGGTCACTCCTTGAAGTCACTTCTTTTACTCCTCGTGCAGTAGACCTCCATCTCAAATCCTCATTAGTTGGAGCACCGCTGCTGTCTTCTCCCCTTTCCTCTCTTTCCGATCTTTTCAAAGTATGGTCCCTTTATGTAATACACAATAAATGGGTCTCGATTGGGAAGCAAGACCTTCCAATCATTTCTCTTAGTTGCTGGAATTCAGAGCTTTCATTCCATTCCTGGAATACATATGGTCTTTTCTCAACAGATCAGCTATACCAAGATACTGTTCTCTATTCCTTCTCAGATCTAGTCAGGCAATGGAATCTTCCCTCATCCCTTTTTTTCCATGCTTGGCTCCTTCGTGTTTTCATTCCTTTCTTCATAAATAGGGAGGGTATCATAAAGGCCTCACCCTTACATATCAGATAATAACTTCTGACCAAACCAACTCAAATTCCCATTTGGTGAAATGGGAAAAAGAGTTGGCTGTCACATTCGACCTAGAAGTGTGGCAGCGCGCTCTTAGTTCGCCCTCAAAATTCACCAAATGCTCAAACCATATAGAACTAATGCATAAGATATATTTGAGATGGTATCTCCCTCCCACTAGATTGGCCCGTATGGTCCTAGGTTCCTCAAATCTGTGTTGGAAGGGATGCGGTCAGCAAGGTAACATGCTTCACATCTGGTGGGGATGCCCTCTTCTGAAAGTTTTATGGGCGGAGATAGAATTACTAATTACTGACGTACTTAAAATACAGATTAAACTAACCCCTTAACTTGCAGTTCTTGATATAGATCTGATGGAACACCGTCCTCTACTTAGAACGGTTCTCTTTCATATCCTCGTAGCTACCCATACGTCCATTGCTCGTCTTTGGAAAGATCCTGATACCCCCTCCATATCGGAGATTAAACGTCGTGTTAGCTACAATTGTGCATGCGAGCTGCGTCTAGCAGATCCTCCTTATCTATGCCTCAAAAAGAGACACCTTTGGTTGCCCTGGATATCCTCTAAACACTATACTCCGTGACCCCTCTTCACATGGATATTGTTTTGCTATATTTGTATGATGACTGTGTAAAGACTATATAGCCTTACCTCTTTGCTGCCGCAAATCGGAAATACCTTTGTTTCTTGTTTCTTATAAAAGCTTTGTATTACGTTTCTCTTTATTATACCCACAATTCTCAATAAATATGTTTAAAGAAGTGTGTTACTGAATTAGTCAGATGGGTGTCACCTTTTCAGTTTTCAAATGGGGTGTGTTCCTGCATATACTAACATAGGACATCCATCTGACAGCTTAGTAATAAATTTCTAGGGGAAATAACAGGGAAACCACACAACATAGCGTGTTAAGAGAAGTTGCTCCAGAATTATTATTTCATGGGTAAAACATATCAATAATGGCCACAGGTTGTTTTTTTTTTTGTTTTTTTTTTTTTTTTTAAGGGGAATGTGTCATCAAAAATTACTTATTGTTTAACTCACATTTTTATGTTCAACACATTTTTTTAAGAATTTTTTGTTATATTTTTTTTTTCCTTATCACTTTCAATATTTTTTTTAATAATTCTTAAGTCCTGCAGTTTTCACTTTGGCCACTAAGCCTAATAATAGTCTGACACTTCCTGTTCTGTAGAGAAAGATTCTCAGTTGTCTGCTCATTATCAGCACAAAGAGGGTCAAACTGAAAGGAGACACCAGTGTGAATAGATAACACAGGATCCACCAGTCACAATAAGAGATGTCACAGTTCACCCTTTCACCTCCCTGCACACTGATTTCTTCCCAGGTCACAGAGCATGACTAGAAAACTCTCCTATAGAAGTGAATGGGACTGAGTCAGTCTTAAGTCTCCTATGTGCATGAAGCTACCCTTTCACCTCCCTCTACACCGATTTCTTCCCAGGTCACAGAGCATGACTAGAAAACTCTCCTATAGAAGTGAATGGGACTGAGTCAGTCTTAAGTCTCCTATGTGCATGAAGCTACTGTAAGGCATCTCTCTGACTGCTGTTAAAGCAGTGTAAACAAGGCCTAGTGGCCAAAGTGAAAACTGCAATACTTAAGAATTATTAAAAAATGCTGAAAGTGATTTGAAAAATAAAAAAAAACAACCAAAAATTCCTAAAAAAAAGTGTTTAACATAAAAATGGGAGTTAAACAATAAGTCATTTTTTGATGACACATTCCCCTTAAAAGGGTTTTGCCAGGACGTGAGTTACTTACCTCCTTATCAGCACGGGAGTAGAATATAAACAAATCATGCTGAGTCATGAACTGCATTGGTGAGAGGGAGGGGGTGAGCAAGGAGTGAGGAATAAGGGAGCGTCTCAAAACTTAACTCAAATAATAACTTTACAACAGTTAATTCTCTATACAGCAAGACACAGACTCATACACTGCACTTTCTTACCAGCCCCTTGAAGCTCATTCATTTTCCCTGTCATCAGATAAGAAGTGTTTCACGCAAGCGCAGCCTGTCAGCTCCTCTGGTCGTGTCTAATGCAAGCTTTCAGATAACTAAGGGGGATTCAGAAATGATGTAGCTCTTAGAGGCTTCACTTTTTGTAATCATATATATTTAGAAAAGTGATTAAATACCCATTTTGGAGGATCCCACGTCAACATTACATCGTGGCAAAACCCCTTTAAGTCTAGTTCAAGACTCTTAGCCTGCAACAAATATATATAACCTTATGAACTTATCTACTATGATCCAGTAGGGATCTAGCTACATTGAAAGTGACTTTTACACTTCCTGAAAGTCAGTTGTTTGCCTTCTTTATACCTCTACCTATTGTTTTTGTTACTTTATAGCTGTTATGTTATTTTATTACTCTATTACTTCATTATCTTTCCCGGGCTAAAACAGTTTTATCTACTTAAATAGCAGCTTGTAAGCTTCAAATATGTTTTAGTACCACGGGAGATATAGTCTATATAATGCATTGTTATTCCTATTATTATGTTACTTAAATGAGTTTTCTAGTTTTACAGTATGTAGATAAAGCTTAATAATTGTGCAATTAAAAGTTCCAAAACTTTGCAATGTACTCTGTGTTCAAGTTTTCAACTTTTTCAAGTTCTCTGTTTCGTGTCACCATTTTCAAGCTTTTTTTTTTATATGAAAATTCCTCTATTCACAATAAGTCATAAAAAATAGAGTACACTGCGACACACCACAGACCAGCACACAGTACAATAAATATCATATGCATACCTTGTAGTACAGGAGCATAACATATAACAAGTCAACACGTGATAAAGGGAAGTGGGAAATAAGAGGCCAGGGATTTATTGAAGGAAAGACACAAAAAGGGTTTAGGGGCAATTAAAAGGTTATTTATCCTCTTCTTCATACACATCCAGACTGACCATGATTAAACAGTCTCTAAGCAGGCTTAGGGTCAGCTTGCAGCTGTCATGGACAAACATCCTCTCCCAGTTCATGACCAGGCATTTCCTGGCAAGCCGCAAAGCATCCTTAGCATATTTCATAAGTCACCAAGCTTCTTGAATAACCACAGCATAATCTGTGCTTTGGGGTAATTTGTACCCCGTAAAATAGGTCATAAAGTACCTGATGGTACAATAAGCTGCTCCTGAAAACAGTTGAGTTATATTTCTAGGGCATCCACCAAGGTCTCTGTGAACTGGCACTGATAAAAAAAAAACAGTGCACCTCTAGCTGTACTTTAGTATTGCAAATAGGGCCACCGTTAGGGCAATACAACTTTAAAGATGAACGGCAGGTAAGGGAGAGCTGTGCGCTTCCTGCCCCAAACATACATAGCTGTGCAGGCGGCACGACAGAAGTGACGTCATCGTGCTGCCTGCCGAAATTCCTGTTCTAGGCCCCAAGCCTAAAGCAGCAGACTTGAGGCCAGGGGCAGCAGAGATGCCGGGGGAGCACAGAATGGTGAGAACTTACCTACAGGGGGCCCTATTCTACATACAGGGGTGCCCTAAACTACAGGGGACCCCTAAGCTACAGGGGGCCCTATGCTATGTACAGGGAGACCCTAAGCTACAGGGGCCTTACTTCTCATACAGGGGGGCCTTAAGATACAGGGGTGCTCTATTCTAACTACATAGATGCCCTATTCTACCTAAAGGGGGCCCTAAACTACAGGGGGCCTCTAAGCTATAGGGAGCCCTATTCTACCTACAAAGGGCCCTAAGCTACAGGGTGACCCTGTTCTACCTACAGGGGGGCCCTATTCTACCTACAGGAGGGCTCTAAGCTACAGGAAGGCCATAAGCTACAGAGAGGTCCTATTCTACCTACAGAGGGGCCCTATTCTACCTCGCCTACAGGGGGGCCCTAAGCAACCTACATGGGGTCCTAAGCTACCAACATGGGGCCCTAAGCTACCTAGCTACCACCCGGTGGCCCTAAGCTACCTAGCCTACAGGGGCCCTAAGCTACCTACATGGGGCCCTCAGCTACCTAGTTACCTACACTGGGCCCTAAGCTACCTACGAGGGCCGTAAGCTAACAAGCTACCATCCGGAGGCCCCACTGTACCTACATAGCAATTGGGGAGCCCCTAAGCTACCTACCGGGGGGCCATAATTACCAGGGGGTAATTATTACCATTTGGTCTTTATGATGGGGAGTTTGTACATGGGGGGGGCACTCAGTTGGGAAAATGATAAAATAAAAAGTGAGGAGTCTCTGGTGTTTATGTTGTAAATTCCGCAGGGACGAGTGGTGGATGGGAGAAGTCATCATGATGGCATGGACCGAATGGAGAAGAAAAAGGAAAGTGAACAACTCATCAGACAAGACGTCATCTGTGAGGCCCTAACTGTAAGTAAACTGTTTGCAAAGCATCTGTGTACCTGGTAGCTACCACTTTAGGGTCACTGTATGGAGGAAATATTGGTCTTGGTGCAATGGTTTATATTCAGTAACAGTATGGCGGTACTATTCAGTATTTTTATGGTGTAGACATGTAGTAATGATGTTGTAGTATTATTAGGTGTATATTGTTGTTGTTTTGTGATATTGGTTTTGGCATGCTGGTTTAGTCAATTATGGTGGTGCTAGTCAGTATATGGTAGTGATATGTGGTGGTATTATTTTGTCTTTGTATATCTGTTGTTTGACAATATTGGTCTGGGTATACTGGTTTAGTCAGTAACATTATAGTGGTGATCATGTGGCGGTATTTGCTGGCTTTTGTATACGAAATGACCCACAGAATACAGATAAACTGTATGTTGTAAAATCCAGCAAGAACTAAATCCAAAAACAATGGCGCAATAGAATTTTTTATTGCATTTTTTTTCTTGTGACCCTAGAAAAATTTTTTCTTTTTCTGGGGTGGAGATGGTTGTGGGCCGGTGGAGTAGTAGAGGGGTCGGCCGGGGGGGTGGGGAGAGCTGAGTGTTGGGGGTCGGCTGGGGGCTGGGGTGGATGGAGCTGCAGAGGGTTGGCCGTATGGGTGGGGTTGGTGGAGCGGCAGTGGTCGGCCCGGGGGTGAGAACAGAGCTGGGGGGCAGAGGGGTAGGGCCCAAACGCTCCAGCGTTTTCTGATGGCGGCCCTGATTGCAAAGTCCACAGGCATGCATGAAAGTTCTCAGGACTCCTGAATAGCCATGAATGCCTGGTTCATGTACCTGTTGGTTAACCAGCTAGGAGCTGCATGTTTCCAAACTGTATGGAACTGTGGAAGAGAATCCATTAAAATGTATTTTCTCACTACAATGATTAGTTTTTAACATGTAGGTAAAGGTAAATGGGCAAAAAAGTGAGTTTTAGACCTATACAGTTTTCATACATGTGGCCCATATTATTTTCTTCGTATCTGTTTTTATTTTCTGATTGTAGATATAATTTTATCGTCTGTTTATGATTATGGGGTCATCTTGCTTGAGCTGTTCTTTACAGCATTTAGAGAGATGTTTTACAGCAGGTAGATGAACATAGGAGCCTGTGAACTAGAGATGACTCAATTACGTCTATAGGAGAGTGTTGTGTGCATGCTCTGTGACCTGTGACAGTGCAGGGATGAGGAAAGATTGAGCTCTGATCATGTCCTATTGGTGGATGGTGTTATCTACACATAGTGTAATCTGCCTGTGCTGATAATGAGACTGCTGAAAAGTTTTCTATACAGGACAGAAAGCGTCAGACTTTTATCAGGCTTAGTGGCCAAAGTAAATACTGCAAGATATCAGAATTAAAAAAAAAAAATATTTATAGGAATATGGAAAATTAAAAAAACAAACAAACATATTTATAACAATGTTTTTAACATAAAGTTAAACATTAGGTCATTTTCTGATTAAACATTCCCTTTAAACATGTGAAAAGGTTGGGTTTTTTTCTGTATTGCTGTTTTTCGCTCTCATTTGCTTTTTACCATCAGCAGGTTCCCAGGACAGAGACAGGGTTATTTTACCGTGGTGCTAAAAAGCAGCACAAATATTGGCTGTAGCCATATAGGGGAACGGCCACACAGCAGTGGTAACATGCCGGTCGGATTCTGTTAAAGAATTTAAAGAATCCGGCCGATATTTTATCATCTATTGAATGGTTTTGAGGGCCCATTCCTCTAATCATTGAATAGCACAACTTCCACCTGAAAACCGGGCAGAATATTTTGCATGTTCGGAGTTTTTTGGAGCGCGGCAGTGTGAAAATAAACCCAGTACCCCGAGGGTACGACCACACAGCACAGGGTTTCAGTACGTTTTTTTAGACGGTTTTCAGATTTGAAAACCATCTGAAAACCAACTGTCAACCATTCCCATAGACTTTAATAGAAAATTTGACCAGTGATATACAATTTGCAGTTTATCTACTGGACAGTTTTTCAAACCGCCGGCGTTCCTAAAAACTCGAACATGCACATTCTTACACCCGGTTTTCAGGGGGAAGCTGCGCATTTTAATGATTAGGGGGACGGGCGAATCAGCAAACCGCGGACAGAACCATTCAAAAGACGTTAAAATTCTTTAAACAGAATCCGACTGGCATTTTACCACTGACATGTGGCCGTATTCTGGCTGTACTATGACTGCCACTGCTTAGAACACAACACCCAGACCAGGCCACTGTGGCTTCCTCTCACACAGTTCTCTGTATTCTACTCAACCCTTGCTTACACAGTTGTAGTGACATAGATAATACTTCATGCAGCAAGCTCAGCATCGGGCAGGCTGCACAGAGGGTCATATAGGTTTTATGCAGTGGCAGTCAGTGCCACCTTAAAGCACCCCCCAACTATGTTAGCTGTTGATATAAATAAAAGGGGCAACTACAAAAAAAAAACTTTAACCTCTAATTGAAGGGACACGCAGTGACAAGTGGCTACATGATTTTGCCTGTAATACTACAGTGCTACCTAAAAACTATGTGCCCTTCATCTTCCGCATGTGGCAATGCTTTGTCCACATGCAGAGTTACAAAGTGAAAACTCGTCCATAGTAAGGTGTATTCATACAGCCAGTGTCAGACTGCGGTGCCTAGGACCCATGGGTGGAGTTGACTCTAGGGTCCCACCGGTTGAGTTTTTATGGGCCCACCAGTGGAGTTTATTTTTGGGGCCGACCCTACAGCTACTGTAAATAACTGTACATATAATATGCTTCTTGCTTTTTTCATATCTTTCTATGGTTTTTTGCCGTTTCTGAGAATGTATATACAGCTATAAAACAACTTTAGGATGTTGTAAAAACCTGTGTCTTTCCATCAGTTTCCCATACATTCAAAAAGAAAAAAGCTAAAACCGAAAGCAGTTTTGCGCAAAGCGTGACAAAAACGGCGGTCGTGCATCGGACAAAATACCGCCGGCTTTCCAATGGTTTTTGTCCTATGCGGTGTGGCCCTAGCCTAAGAATCTTGTTCACACAAGGTGAGTGCTTGGAGCTTTAGCTATGTAAATGTGTAGTATCTGCTCATAGCTAGTTCTTTCTGCAGTAGTGAATCACTCTTTGCTTTTGAAGAAAGATAAGAAAAATGTGGTTTCAATTTAGGAAAGCTGTTTCACATTTTCCTACAATCCAAGCCTGCCTCGGGTATATTTGAAATAATATAAAATAAGATAAGACATTATAATTTTAGGCTTGAACCTGTCTTCAATCACCTAAAAACTTCATCCTTCTAAAAAATATATGGCTCTGAGGTATGAGGTTACACATCACATAAGACCAATTATTTAAGCAGCAAAGGTAAAAAAAAGAAAACACAATATTAACCAAGAGGAATGTGAGTGGCTGAACATACTGTACACTTGTAATGTGTGTCTGGGTTTCCTATTATTATTATTATTCATGTATTTTTAGATTGTCCCATTGAGTTATCTTCAGCGTTACATTAAATAAAACCTTAAAATAATACAAAAACAAGTTGTGCAGTGAAGGCATTATATTCATGAACTATATAGCTCAGGCTGGACAGTTCTGTAGGCACTTTTCTGAAGTCTATGGAATTACCACGGACGTGCATGAGTAAATTTTTAATAATAACAGACATAATGGCACTTCTATAATTGAAGTATTTTAGATGCATTTTAACTACTTCACACCTTAAGTTTACAGTGCTGGTGGGATTTAGTTCTCATGGAGATGGTACAGCTGGTGTGGACTCTAACGGAGGGCGGGGGGGGGGGGGGGAGGGATATAACACAAGGGATATGTTTCTTTGTAGTTTCTCTCAGGTGCTGTTGAGATTGATAGGAAAAATAATAATTACGTTAACTGGTAATTTTATATTTTAGAATCCATGACAGCAAGACTGTCTTTAGACTAAATTGCACTAAGGAAGGGGAGAAAATATTCTCCACAACGGATTGTATCGCCATTCAAAAGTTAATGATCGTGTTGTTTACCTCCCTTCTTGATCATACATTTTCATGTTCTGCATTACGCATAGTTTGGAACACTGTAACCCTTTCTTGTCTTCAGCTATTCTACAATTGTTTTTTGCCTTTTTTGTGATATGTTACTTTTATGTAATATTTATATCAGATCTTTTAAAAAGAAAATACAAACAGTCCCCAAGTTACAAACAAGATAGGTTCTGCAGGTTTGTTCTTAAGTTGAATTTGTATGTAATGTTTAAGAGGTACATTTTTTAAGCTAAAAAATGTAATACGTGCATTGTTTTGAGAGAGACTGTTGGCACGTGTCCAAGTGGCTGGAGAGTATATCTTACAATACCACTATAGGAGCAGACCAGAAGAAGGCCAACCTTAGTCGAAGCTTCACACATATTCTTTGACTTATAACATTGCAATTGCACATTCCACACCCATACTATTAGATTTGTCGGATTAGTACATGTATTTAACACAGGGGAAGATATCTGTACAGTTGTATAAGAGTCATCTACAGTATGTGTGGGTAAAAAAAATCTAACCCCTACTAGTGTTTTGTACATGTCCTAATCATATGGGTGCAGAATAATCTACATGGTGGAATATGTAGTTCCATAGCAGCTGTCTGAGGCAACTGCTATGGAACTACAAGTTCCAGCATGCCACACTAGATATCCTTTTAAATAAAACACTGTAGCTGCCACATACTGTGCCTATATGTACAAATATAAACTCTATAGTTTGTAGTATGAGGTCACAAACCATAGGGTTAATATATGATCACATTTTATGGCATCTACAGTCCCTTATCCTGAAGAAGAGAATAGTGTAGCATGATATGGAACTACAAGTCCCAGCACTCCACACTATCTATACTTTAAGATAAGGGACTGTGTGTACGTGTGTGTGCATAAATATATACCTTATACACATAACTTATATATATGTATATATATTTACAGTGCTGTTTACCTCGCTCTCACATATAAAACACGTCTAGCTCCTTTTCTTTTGTGGTGTAGTTGGAACAGCAGAAGGACCGGAGGTGACATCACAGTCACATGCCCCACAGGTCTTTCTGCTTATTGAACACACTGGAGGTTTGAAGAAACCAATGGTGTTACAGGGCTGTTTATTAAGGTGGCAGGGGTCATGACCAACCATGGCACCCCTCCGTCTTTTAATGCATTTGGAACTCCAGAATAAATACAGAAATAAACATAACAGAAATCTTAAATCATAAGACAAAACATGTTGCAAAACCAGAAACTCAGAGAAGAACATAATGAACCCAAAGCAAAAAATGAAACACCAGTCCATCCCTATATTAATTTATGTGTTACTTGCCTCTATAGTAACTGTTTATTTTGTATATATATGTATATATTGTAGGGATTAGCTCAAAGGGAAGCAGTCCTTTAATGTGAATCACGGCAAAATTTATTGGTGCAATTCACAGACAATAAATTAAATGGCAGACTTGCTTCAGCCAACAATCAAAAGACATCCAACAGTCACTGGTATCAGTACAGTACCATACTTGGGGTCCCGGGGCAAGGAACCCGCATGCAGGTCTCAGTCTCTCTCTGGAGTGCAAGGCCCAGCTCTGGCTCTCCTACAAACACTCGCTCCTCTGAGCAGTTTTGACAAGGTAGGGAACCACACCCCCTTTCACCTGAACCTGCTGGCCTTATACAGGGCTGGTAAGCCCTGGACCCGAATGTGGGAGCAGTCCATCCCACCCAACTCTTCAGACTGCTCCAATAAAGCCCAACCTGGATTACGGCATTACTGCCATACTACAAAATACAAAACCGTGTCAGTGGCCAACTGCCGCTGACACCAGAACAAATGAGGCTTTATTTCACCAACCTCAGGCAGATCGGTGACACATATCGACCGTCCACGATCGCACCTTGTGCCTCCCTACAATATATATATATCATATCTAAAGTGCACCAAAGGAGTGTTCCAGTTTCCCAGTTGGATATCAGGAACTCATTGTACATGCTTCCTAACCATCTTTGATTTAGCATAACATTCCGGGATTCGAGGGGCTGTCTCACTGTCTCATGTGCGTGTGGCTTGCCACATGTGCCTTAATTGTTTGCACGACCTTTGAATGCACATATAGGTGAAGCAGGGGCTCCCTGCCCCGTCATTTACTCTTGTAGGCCACAATGGCACCCAAGACATGAAGAGGAGCATCCTGATGCAGGAGGAGAAATAATGTCATTGCATCATGCTGCTTATAGCCTACAAGATCTCCAATGGAGCATCCCTGTGCAGATGGCATGATGATGTCACTACATTACTCTGCCTGTGCCAGAAAACAGCTGGAATATTCATTTGAATTACCAGAAAGGGGTCATTGTTAAGGATAGGGGGACCTACTTACCTACCTAGTAGAAGATATATCTGCCTATCTGCATGTTAGTGGCCCTACCTAATAGGAGATTACCTACCTAAATGTAATGAGGGGTTTAGCTAACTAGTTACTTTATAGAGTCTTACATACCTATCAAATGGGAGTCTTACCTACCTAAAGGGGACTTACATACCTACATAATGAGGCTCTTACCTACATACCTAAAAGAATGCTTACCTACGTAGCTGGCTAATGGATTATTACCTAATATGCTACAGTACTTAATGGGGTGCCTCCCTACATAATAAGGGTCTAATTATGGAGGTAAACAATCTGTCTAATTTACCAAATAGGAAAATGTAGCTAACTGCTGTATGGAATGTGTACCTATCTATTACAGAGAGGTACAAGAGACTATAACTGGGAGCATAAAATGGGTCCCTTTAACAATTTAAGTTCACTAATTGACTCCCCATTTACCATTTGTGGCACTGTGGATAAATAGGTGGGGAAAAGGTACAAAGGGTGGGAAAGTGAGGATTTTAAGATGTTTGTGTTTCAAATTCAGCAGAGAAGAAGTGATCATGACCGTCTGGGAGGATGGAGAAATAAGAGAAAGAGAACAACTCCTGTGAGTCACTGGATGTAACTGCACTGTAAGTGTGCGTTTACACGGCAGAGACCAAATACCGGTTGGGAAATACCAACCGGTATTTGGTCTTTTTTTGGCATGCAGGGGGACAGCTTTTGTCCGCGGTTTGCAGATTCAAGCCCTCCCCCTTCGCACCCACTCGTTCATGTTCCGTCCAAAAACCGGGCGGAAGAATTAACATGTTCTGTTTTTCAGACCGCTGGCAGTCTAAAAATAAAGGTCCAGCGGAAAATCTGTGCAGTGGGGACTGCTGCACGGATTTTCCATTAAAGTCAATGTAAAAGGTTGCCAGTCGGTTTACAGACAGCTTTCAAATCCGGAAACCATCTCTAAAACCGACAGAAAACCTGTGCCATGGAGACAAGCCCTAATAATTTATATGTCTGCAGAGCACCTGAGTACAACTGGTAGCTACCACTATATGGTCATTGTACATTAGTATTTCTATGGTGATCTTTATTCAGTAGTAGTAGTGTAGTAGTGGCAATAATAATTGTGTGGTCATGTTCTGACGGTATTATTTTGTCTTTATGTAGTGATATTATTGGGATTGATGGCCTTAGTATAGTGGTATCAGTATGAGTAATATGTGTAGTGAGATTTGTACCTTAAATAGTAGTATTATTGACTGTATTATTATTTAAAAGTACTATACTGTCTGACATATATGAGGCAGTATATCAGGTCTGATTTTTATTATAGAGTGCACTGCTGAGGTGATGTAACCATGCAGTGCACAATGCAGTATTTTACCAAGATTTTTGCGGAAACTGCAATAAAAAACGTGACCTACTGCTATTTATGAATATAACAAAAACATTGGGACACCCCCTCTAAAAAAAACCTGTGTATGCCCCGGCACTTGTTTAACCTTTTTCCTTTAAAATCATAATCGTGCTTCCTTTCACAATAATACATATAGGCCAGAAACTGTGCAGTGAGTATTGCTTAAAAGCTTTCATCTTGCGACCGGCCCCTGAGCTAGGGGACAACAGGCCCCTTCACCACATACTGTGTAGCTGTAGCTGTATTGTCGAGTTGCAAAGACCAAGGGATGTAGTACTATGGTCAGGGTTTTGTGTAGGGAGAAAGTAGAGGTGGGGGCAGGGGCCACAATTTCTGCCAGCAGCATTGCAAGCCAGCCCACCTGTTGAGAGAAGGAGAGGAGGAGCTCAGCATGACAGGACATAAATAAATTCATTAACCCCTAAGTGACCACCAAATAATTAACCCCTAAGTAACCACCTCTGAACATTTCTACTTGGTTTAAGACTAAAAAATAGTGTAAACATTTTTTTTTAAATCCCAAGTAAAAAAAAATCCAATTTTCCATCCCTTTTCCCCCCATTTGTGAAAATTGTTTTTTAAAAATTAAAAACTGTTACTTATTCATTATCCCACATCCGTAAGGCCCTGAACTATAAAACGATTATATAATGCTATTTAAAAGAAAAAAAAAAGGCCAACATGGAAAAACATCAAGGGATGTTCATAGGGATCTGTCAGGATACTGTGAATTAAGGTACCCAGACAAATAATGTGATGGAGCCACAGCTGGACCATAAACATCAATGGAACAAACAAAAGAAAACCTGGACTACGTTTGCTCTATTTGCCAGCGATATACGTGTGGTAAACCATGTTCTGCACAGAAAATGTGTATGTTTAACAAATAGAGCAAATATATACTAAATAGGAATAAATTTGTTCTATTGATGTCCACGGTAGGCTGTGGCTCCATAACAGTATTCGCCGGGGTATATTTATTTTTGACATTAAGTATATGTTCACACAACATTTTACACTTACTTTGGGGAATATTTTATGCTGAAATACGCCCCAAAATAAGCCTCAAACAATGTACTATGCAGCTCTCATTGATTCCAATGTAAAAAAATGTGCTGCCATTAACATGCTGTGTATTTTACAAGCGTATCCGAATCTATGTGAGGAAAGACAACTTATGACCTGGATTCAGATGTGGCAGGGGGGCCTAAGCTGAGGTTTTGTTCAAGGGTCCATAAACCTTTAGCTGTGCCCTTGATTATCCGCTCTAAACTGCAGAAGGTCCAGCTACAAATGCACATACTTCAGTACAACTCAGACGAATGTTTCACTTGAAGTTAATTACTTCCTTGCCCCACTTTTCTCAATATATTTGTTTCTGCAGAATTTGCATTACAGCCACAGAGGAATTGAGTACCCACACTTCTCTGGCAATCTTCCAGGCCCAGCAACAGTATAGTTTAAATACTCTGGTAAACTAGGCTTTTTGGTTCCACATTACCATTGGAATTCTGGACCTGGTGACTGGCTAGACAAGGATAGAGGCTCTGTACCTTCATCATCACTGACAGTTTCCCTTCACTGCCTTATTTCTCTATTTTGTTACAGTAACTACACGCACATTACACATTACACATATACAGCTCTGCTACATGCACATTACATACATAAGGCTCTGCTACACGCATATTACACAGAGCTCTGCTGCATGCACATATAACTCGCATATATACAGCTCTGCTTCAGTTCATCCAGCAGTGATCACAACCAGTACAGCAGAATTCTGCATACACAGATCAGCTGACTTTCCCCCTCCATGTGGAATTATCACAGGTCCTAGAAGCACATAGCAGTCACATGACTCCCCCCTCTGTGTGACATTATTACAGGTTCTGGAAGCACAGAACAGTCACATGACGCCCCTCCTCCATGTGACATTATCACAGGTCCTGGAAGCACACAGCAGTGACATGACTCCATGTGACATCATCACAGAGCCAGCACTTTCGACTGAGGTGAGTTGTACATAGAACTTGAGTATAGACTGAGGGAGACTTTTTCAGCATAAAAATTGTTTGAGTATATACGGTATGTGAAAAGTAAAAAATGTGAAAAACAAACTTTTTTTACTATTTTCCCCTCACATTATTTAAAAAAATCTATATATCTAATGTCAAAATTCCAATAAAATAAAGCCTAACATATCACAGAAAAAAGGTAAAAAAATTAGTAGAAAAACCGAGTGCAAAAAAGGGAGGCACCGGTTAAATGCATTGTTTTGTAGTCAGATCTCTGGCTTCAAAAGATTGGAGCAAAGGGTCTACTTTAACATTTTTGTCCACTGAGGTATAGTGAAGGAAAAGTCAAGGATGGACTTAAAACAAGTACCAGCACGCTTGGCCATAACTGTCATTTTTCTCAGTGGGAGAAAAGACCTTTGAGAAGAAACCATAGGACAAAAAAGAAAGAGAAATCTGCCCTGACTTGTACACAAATGTCTACCTTCGGGAAAAAAAGACTTGTGTGGCCAGGTCGATTGCGAACTGTGGCAGAGGAAAAGATCTACTTTAACTTTAGGAAACCAGCTTTCCTCACAAGAGTACAGTTTTTTCAGGAGTCCACTAACTCTTTTCACTGTGAGGCCTATAATTGGTGCCTCAAGGAAGAGAAATGTTGGATAAACGGACATTAATAATTCAGGCCCTGGGCATGAGGTCCTGATCTATCTAAACACCTTACTCAGAGATCATATATTTGAAAACAGGTAGTCAAGGCGTCTCATCAAGGCATGTCTCTAATTCTGCATAAACGTAGTTCTCCCATAGATGCTGCACAGTAGGACAATGCAGACATGTTCCTAATGGGTGATTTAATCAGGAGGGAACACCAGGAAGTTATCTGGCTACACCACCATACAGAGGTTTATAAGATCCCAGAAGATATCATTTACAACATCCTTGATGAGAGCTGGGGCATTTCTAAGCCTGGGCATAACAATATACCAAGATGGCTGTCACGAGCATAAAAAGGTATCTTCCACTCCTCATTTTAATGGATGCGAATTAAATTGTAGACCCCCTGTATCCTTTCCAACGGTTCAGAAATCAGCAGCCAACAATACAACATTTTTGCCGTAACCTTGTTTAACCTATATTTGTTGAAACAGAGATGTTTCCACAAATAAGAAGCCAGCACCTGAGGATGCGACCTGAAATTGTCACGGCTGGTCCCGCGCCCCGCAGGTCGGGTTGCGGGCGCAGCCGTGGATCCCCTGTCTCCCCTGCTTCGGGAACGAGTGGCGCCGCAGTCCGCGTGTCGGGCCGCGGGCTCATTCGCTCCCCCCGTGAGTACAAACTTACCCGGCCACGCTCCAGTCTCCTCTCACTCCTCGGCCGGCTGCTGTTCGCGCTACCGCCCTCTAGGGCGCGCGCGCGGCAGCTCTCAGAGATTTAAAGGGACAGCGCACCGGTAATTGGCTAATTGCCAGCCGCTGACCCTATATAACGGTACCGTCCCCGACTTGTTCTTGCCGGATCTATGTGTGCCCAGTGCCGCAGAGAAAGCATTCCGACCTCCTGATATGTCCTCTGACCACGAACCTCTGCCGCCTGCCCTGACCTTATTGCCTGTCCACGACTACGTCTACATCTCACGATTCGGTACCACGTTCGCCCTTGGCTGCCGCTGCAAGCAAGTCATGCCAGTGGAAGCGACCTGGTAGTTTCCCGCTGCAGCAAGTCCATCCCGCTTTGGCGAAAACCGGGTGCTACTTAGATTCTGCTCCCTGGTGCAGCTTACACCATCGCTTGCGGTATTCTAGAGGATCCACTACCCCCTGCCGTAACAGAAATTTTAATTTCTTTTCAAATAGTCCCTTATATACTGGGACATGGCTTCAGTTTTTGAGAGAGACAATGTAGACCCTGCCACAAGGATGAGTAGCAAGGTAGTAACTGTATTGCTCAGTCATAAGTCTTTATGGAAGAGGAACCTTAGCCTGCTGTTAAATTAAAATAACCCAGTTTTCATATGGTTCTGGGAGCAGTCAAACTCTCATCTGCAGAAAGTAACATTGGTTGTATAGCATGTAGGCAATAACAGAGGCAGTGTTCTATCTAACATGATATTTGGCTGGTGTTTCACTCTATGAATGGTAGACCTAGAATGGGAGAGCTGGTAGACTGTGCAAGACATGAAAAGGGATATATGATTGGTGAATAACCACTGGCTGCACAGTCAAACAAACCATGGCATAGTGAATGATCTCCAACAGGACCTTACCATTCACAAAATCAATGTAAAGATTTTTTTTTCCAATTGCTTTATAGGGTTCTGATAATAAAGGATCAAAATCTGTTGAATGAAGTTGTGAACAGGTAGGTTTCTAGATGGTGTATTGTGAATAATGAGTAGAGAAGTAGTGATAGTTTTATTGGTCGTGTGGTGCATCGGCAATCAATAAACAGCAGACGACAACTCTTCGGGGAAACTTCAGGTTTTTACTCACGTCTCTTTCACTTGTGGACATTACATTTGTTTCTATCAATCAGCAACTTTTCTGGGCATGGCACATCACATCATCACTGCATACTCCAGGCACAACACCTTCATAAGTGACTCTTGACAACCTCTCTTGATCCCGACCCACTCTAGCTGTGCAAAGGTGCTGCCACCTGGCGCTAATCCCGTTCTAGTTTCAGCCATGCAGGATGCTGGCAGCTGTAGTCTCAGGACACTCTGCGTCCTCTCTAAGGGTCCCTTTCTCTCTTCAGCAGTCCCCCAAACTGTGCACCTGTAAATCTGGCCCTCAATTGTCTTTCTGTCACAGATGCCTCACTCTTTCTCTTGGAGCCATTGGTTCACTGTTCTCCCTCTTGCTGTTATTATTTTTTCTGTGAGTGAAGTGTCCACTCGAGCCTGTCCTTTCTATCACCGGCTGATAGGTAGAGTTCCCACTTTTCTTTGCACCCAATTTTCC
>JAODAL010063435.1:0-19237 GCA_025379985.1 Phyllomedusa bahiana
CACCCCCCCCTGCATTGTACGTGAAAAGCTGCAACAAAAAAGGCCCCCCCCCGGGCCAAAAGTTACTATTACGGCATTTTGTTCGCCCCTTGTCCTGGCTTCCGGGGGGCGGTGGGTCCCCTCTCCCCCCCTCCCTTTTCCTTCCACCCTCGGCCACGTGGGGGAAAATTTTTCATTTCAGAAAGTGGCCAACACCATCCTTTTTTTCCGGGGTGGGGCACCCATGGGCCCTCACGTCACCCCGTCCTGGTAAGTGGGGGTGCGCAAGCAGGGGGGGTGGGGCGCTGGCACGAGACCCCGGGGGGGGGGGGGGGTTTGTGGGCCCGGGGGTTGGGGGGGGTGTTCCCCGGGGGGGGGGGGTCCGGGGGGGGGCGGGGGGGGCGCTGTGTGGGGGGCCCCGGGGGGGGGGGGGGGGGGGGGGGGGGCCCGCGCGGGGGCAGGGGGGGGGGGGGGGCCTGGGGGGGGGGCTTTTTTGGCCCCCCATTCACCTTCCCCTCTGCCCCCGCAGTCTTCCTCATGACGTGTAAAACCTCCGCTCTACCTGGGCCCCGAGCACATCAAGTACTTCAGCGACAAACCAATGAGGGAATTTTTGGGGGCCGCCCCACTGCAGCCCCCCATGGCACGGACCCCCCTTGCCCTTCCATTGAGAGTACATGAGGGGGCCGGGGGCAGCAGCTTGTGCTCCAGAGCTGTTCCGCCCCCTTCGCTCCTCACGCCCCCTGTTCTTTCTGCAGGAGGAGCTGCAGGCCGATCGCCGCGTCTCTTGGATCGTGGAAAAATTTTTCCAATTGGGGCGTCCCGAAATTCATTCTTTGCCCCCCCAAACCCGAGCGTCCTTTTAAAAAAAGTTCCCCCCCGGGCCCCCCGGGGACCCCCCGGGGGGGCCCCCCCCCCTCCTGGGGCCCCCCGCCCGGGGGGGTTTCGGCCCCTTCTGGGGGCCCCCGGGGTGCCCCCCTCTCGGGGGCCCGGGGGGTCGCGCCCTCTCTCTGGCCCGCCGCGCTCGGGCCGGCTGGACTCCCTTCCCCTCTGTTCCTAAGTACAGTAAATAATTTGGCGGACGAAGTTAGGTAAAGTGGACATTGGCCGTTACCCGGACGTCACTACCAGGTATGACCGACCCCGCGCCGGCCCCCCCCCCTCCTCGTGTGGTTTCGTCAGCCATGACCGCTGCTGCCTTTCCCTTCGCAGGTACAACGTCAGCCCCTCGCCTCTGTCGAAGCAGCTCCCCACCCTCATCTTGTTTCAAGGGGGCAAGGAGGTATTACGGCGCCCACAGGTGGATAAGAAGGGGCGCGCGGTGTCCTGGAGCTTCACACAGGTATACTGTCAGTCCGGTCTCGCTGCAGCCCCCGCCCTCCCCCTCAGATTAACCTGATGCAAGTCCTGGAACATGAATTCCCTTTTTTTTGCCTTATTTATCAGGAAAACGTGATCAGAGAGTTTAACCTGAACGAGCTCTACCAGAAAGCCAAGAAGCTGTACAAGAGCCAGGAGGAGGCCGAGGAGCCCCCCGCCGCCATCGAGAGCAAGAAGGACCAGTGAGCCCGGCCCTGCTGTAAATAGGACTGCCCCGCCCCTCATCCGCCATCTCCCTCCACTGTTACACTGACTCCACTCCATCTCACCAGCATTAGTCTGGACTGTGGCGCCCCCTGTGTGTGGGACTGTAGGACTCTTCTGGACGTGCACATCATGGTCATCGCTGAGTATTACATGCAAGAGCCTACAATAAATGATTCTTAACCACTGAGCTGTCTGGTCTCCTATTGTGTGAAGGTGGGCTGCAGTACCGGACCTGACCACCAGACCAGGATGGCGCTGTTCTATCATTACAGCTTTATAACACCCAGGATAAGGATGTTCTGGACCGATAGAATCTCCTTGCAGTGCGGCCGCAGGATATAACAAGGCTGGGCTCTTCCTCTAGGAAGTGCAGCCCTTTAAACCTCAGGGGACAATATAACCCCTAGATTTTACTGGGGGGGGGGGGGGGGGAGTGGAAATGCCAAAGCAGCTGCAGGGGGTCCGGGCTAGGTTTTGTTTCTGCAGCAGGGACTGTGGGGAAAACTAAATGCCTGGTATAATATCCTGTCCATCCCCGCTGGGACCCCCGGATTGTGTGTGGGATGGGGGGCACTCACTATTTACTATGATGGATAAGGATCAGTTCTCTCTAGCCCTGCTTCTTACAGCACATGACATGAGGGGCGCCGCACACGTACAACACAATGACCTCAGACCTACTCACCCCCCAATGCCAGCGCTTACACCAAAACCACCTGTCCATACCACGGAGGAGCAGCAGCCCCCCTCCGGCATGGAGTCAATATAACAGCATAGTCGGCCAGAAGTGAATGCAGACTGGCGCCGATTATACCAATGAGGAGCCATCAACCTGACACCCCCTCCCTCCCGGCAACCCCAAAAACATTGCCTGCCCACCCACCGACCCCTGGGGCCCCGTCACCCCCCCCATTTCCCCCACCGCTTTTCCTTGGGCCGGCCGCCCCCCTCCTTCCCAACCCGCATCCATGGAGCTCGGCTCGCACCCCCCACCACAGGTCTCCACACCGCACCCAGGAGCTCCGGCTCGCACCCCCCACACAGGTCTCCCCACCGCACCCATGGAGCTCGGCTCGCACCCCCCCACACAGGTCTCCACACCGCACCCATGGAGAGCTCGGCTCGCACCCCCCACACAGGTCACCACACCGCACCCATGGAGCTCGGCTCGCACCCCCCACACAGGTCTCCACACCGCACCCATGGAGCTCGGCTCGCACCCCCCACACAGGCTCCCACCGCACCCATGGAGCTCGGCGCCAAACCCCCCCCACAGGTCCCCACCGCACCCATGAGCTCGGCTCGCGCCCCCCACACAGTCTCCACACCGCACCCATGGAGCTCGGGCTCGCCACCCCCCCAACAGGTCTCCACACCGCACCCATGGAGCTCGGCTCGCACCCCCCACACAGGTCTCCACACCGCACCCATGGAGCTCGGCTCGCACCCCCCACACAGGTCTCCCCACCGCACCCCTGGAGCTCGGCTCGCACCCCCCACACAGGTCTCCCCACCGCACCCATGGAGCTCGGCTCGCACCCCCCACACAGGTCTCCACACCGCACCCATGGAGCTCGGCTCGCACCCCCCACACAGGTCTCCACACCGCACCCATGGAGCTCGGCTCGCACCCCCCACACAGGTCCTCCCACCCCAACCGGCCGCCCCACAGGTCCTCCACCCGCCCCCATGGGAGCTCGGCTCGCCCCCCAAGCTCCCCCGCCCCGGGCCTCCGCCCCCCCCAAGGAAGCGCCCCTCGCCAGGCTCCCCGCCCGCCCCCCATGGATGGAGCTCGGCTCGCGCAGGTTCTCCCGGGCCCGGCCCCCATGGATGGAGCTCGGCTCGCGCAGGTCTCCGCCCGGCCCCCATGGATGGAGCTCGGCTCGCGCAGGTCTCCGCCCGGCCCCCATGGATGGAGCTCGGCTCGCGCAGGTCTCCGCCCGGCCCCCATGGATGGCGCGCGGCTCGCGCCCCCCCGCGCAGGCCCCCGCCCGGCCCCCATGGATGGAGCTCGGCTCCCCGCCCCCCCCGCGCAGGCCTCCGCCCGGCCCCTTGGATGGAGTCGGCTCGCGAGGCCTCCGCCCGGCCCCCAGGTGGAGCCGGCTCGCGAGGCCTCCGCCCGGCCCCCATGGATGGAGCTCGGCTCGCGCCGGCCCCCGCCCGGGGCCCCCATGGATGGAGCTCGGCTCGCGCAGGCCTCCGCCCGGCCCCCATGGATGGAGCTCGGCTCGCGCAGGTCTCCGCCCGGCCCCCATGGATGGAGCTCGGCTCGCGCAGGTCTCCGCCCGGCCCCCATGGATGGAGCTCGGCTCGCGCAGGTCTCCGCCCGGCCCCCATGGATGGAGCTCGGCTCGCCAGGTCTCCCCCCGGCCCCCTGGATGGAGTCGGCTCCCCGCAGGTCTCCGCCCGGCCCCCATGGATGGAGCTCGGCTCGCACCCCCCACACAGGTCTCCACACCGCGCCCCTCGCGCAGGCCTCCACCCGGCACCCATGGATGGAGCTCGGCTCGCACCCCCTCGCGCAGGTCTCCACCCGGCACCCATGGATGGAGCTCGGCTCACGCCCCCCGCGCAGGTCTCCACCCGGCACCCATGGATGGAGCTCGGCTCGCACCCCCGCGCGCAGGTCTCCACCCGGCACCCATGGATGGAGCTCGGCACCACCCCCCCCGCCAGAGCCTCCACCCGGCACCCATGGATGGAGCTCGGCTCACGCCCCCCGCGCAGGTCTCCACCCGCCCCATGGATGGAGCTCGGTCCACCCCCCCCCAGGTCTCCACCCGGCACCCATGGATGGAGCTCGGCTCGCCCCCCCACACAGGTCTCCACACTATGGTCTTTGTTTGATTTATTTTTAAATGAAATCATAAAAATGAAGGCACCCTCCCTCATTTCTCCCCCGTCTGGAGGCGGAGGGGATTTATTGCCTGCTCCCCAGCTGTAAAATAATATCATATATTCCTCTGTCTTTATAAACTTGTGCAGATCACGCTCCTCCTCAGATACAGGAAAATAAAAAAATATAAAATATTAAAAAAAGAAACGCACCCCCCACTCGCGCCTAAGAAAGAAGGACCTCTGACCTGAAAGCGATCACCAGGTGGAACCGACCTCCAGAGAACCCGGCGGCCGCCCTCTGCTCACAGGAGCCCGGGAGAAGCCTTTCCTCGAGGAGACGGGTGGAGCTGGGGGCAGGGTGTCGGCCGCCCCCTCTGGAAACTCAGAAACGTGAACGGGGAAAATTCGTTAAAAGTTTAAAGAAACAAGATCCCACAAGCGACTCCACGGAAACGAGGGGCACACACACAGGGGTCCAGCACTGGCCGCGTCTCACACTGATCACTGGGGTCACTGGGACCGGCTGTGTGTCCGCAAGTTCTCACTCTCTCATACAGAGATCTCGTATGTGGTCCCCCCCACCCCCGACACAGTCTTTAACCCCTCCGGGCCAAAAATCTTTTTGGGGGGTAAACAATTCCGTTTCCAACAAACTTAAAAACTCCCCTGCAGTAATTCCCCCCCCAAAAAAAACCCCAAAATAAAGATCAAGTAACTACCACATAAGCCAAAAAAATTTACTTTTTGATAAACTTATTATTGCACTCAGCTCAAATGAAAAAACAACACAAAATACTGTTTTACTACCCCAAAATTTACCACCATTGTGCCCAAATTAAAAAACCCTTTCCCATATGTTCAATTTTTTTCTTCCATTTAAAGGGTCGCTCAAACTCCCCGTTCCCAAAAGCCCCAAAAAAATCCCTTTTAAAATTTCCACTGCATATCCTTCCCCCTCCAATAATACCCCCTACAAAAAATTCCCCGTAACACCCTAAAGCCCTTTAAAAAACCCCTTCTATCCCCTATATGATAAACTGGTCGCACTCATGCTCAATGAAAAAATACCCCCAACAATATAAAATTTACCACCATATAGTGCCCACATAACACTGCCAGACACAACCCCAATAATACAACCAATTTAGTACTTCCATTTAATGCTCAGCTCAGGCTACCAGTTCCCGAATGCCAAAGCAGTATCCATTCCCCTCCACATAATCCCGCCATATACACCTAACCCATCACTGAAGAACCCGGGCAGCTCCAGTAGGAAACTTACTTTAACGTCAAAAGTGGAAGAGCTGCTGCATCCGTGTCGAGCGCCCGATGGTGGGCGATGCGCGGCTTGCCGTATCGCGGGGCGATGGGAGGAGGGCAGGCCGGTCGCAGGCGCTCTCGAGCGGAGAGGTACGGTGACGAGTAGCCGGCGGTCTCGGGCTCCGTCTCGTCAGACGGGCTCAGCAGACTCTGGTAGGACAGGCTGCCGTTCTGCGTCTGGTTGAGACTCTTGTAGGAGGTGGAGGTGGTTCCCTCTGATGGAAGAGACGGCAGCGGAGCGGAGGTGCCCGTGGCGGAGCGCAGGCTGGAGGAGCGGGCGGGCGCTGCGTGGCAGGAGTCCGCTTCTAGACTGGGCTCCGAGCGAGAACTTGGGGGACGAGACAGGTCCGAGTTTGGCATGGGCGAGTCCTGCAGGCTGTCTACACGAGGGAGCTGGAACACAGCGGAGAGGAGGGGTCAGTCCTGAGACCACGAGGGGCCATGTTCTCCTCACAATGTGCACGGGATCTTACCTTAGAGCCGGCTGCGGGGCCACCACTTCCACTGCTGAAGCCCGGGCGGAACCTGTACATGGTGGGCGTCGGGGGGCTCTCTGCGGGCAACAAGGGAGCGTCAGGTTAATGAGAAAACAACAGTGTGCCCAGGTCCCCTGCAGCGCCCCCACAGGAAAGATGGGGCAGGGCGGGCCCCTCCGTACCAACCGGATCGCGGGCGGGCCCCTCCGTACCAACCGGATCGCGGGCGGGCCCCTCCGTAACAACCGGATCGCGGGCGGGCCCCTCCGTACCAACCGGATCGCGGGCGGGCCCCTCCGTACCAACCGGATCGCGGGCGGGCCCCTCCGTACCAACCGGATCGCGGGCGGGCCCCTCCGTACCACCCGTATCGCGGGCGGGCCCCTCCGTAACAACCCGGATCGCGGGCGGGCCCCTCCGTAACAACCCGGATCGCGGGCGGGCCCCTCCGTAACAACCCGGATCGCGGGCGGGCCCCTCCGTAACAACCCGGATCGCTGGCGGGCCCCTCCGTAACAACCCGCATCGCGGGCGGGCCCCCCCCTAAAACACCCGAAAGCGGGCGGGCCCCTCCGGAACAACCCGGATCGCGGGCGGGCCCCTCCGTACCAACCCGGATCGCGGGCGGGCCCCTCCGTAACAACCCGGATCGCGGGCGGGCCCTCCGTAACAACCCGGATCGCGGGGGGGCCCCTCCGTTACCACCCGGATCGCGGGCGGGCCCCTCCGTAACAACCCGGATCGCGGGCGGGCCCCTCCGTAAACAAACCCGGATCGCGGGCGGGGCCCCTCCGTAACAACCCGGATCGCGGGCGGGCCCCTCCGTAACAACCCGGATCGCGGGCGGGCCCCTCCGTAACAACCCGGATCGCGGGCGGGCCCCTCCGTAACAACCCGGATCGCGGGCGGGCCCCTCCGTAACAACCCGGATCGCGGGCGGGCCCCTCCGTAACAACCCGGATCGCGGGCGGGCCCCTCCGTAACAACCCGGATCGCGGGCGGGCCCCTCCGTAACAACCGGATCGCGGGCGGGCCCCTCCGTAACAACCGGATCGCGGGCGTGCCCCTCCGTAACAACCGGATCGCGGGCGGGCCCCTCCGTACCAACCGGATCGTGGGCGGGCCCCTCCGTACCAACCGGATCGTGGGCGGGCCCCTCCGTACTAACCGGATCGTGGGCGGGCCCCTCCGTAAGGGACAAGTTTCCCAGATCCCATCTCATGAGATCAAGCAGGAAAGAAGAATTCACCCAGGATGAATCACAGGAGGAGCCGCACAGGGTGCAAGGAGAGGCCGTTCATCTCCCCCCAAACACATTGCTAAGCAGCTTGGTGACTATCCCCCCCCCCCGCACTGCAGGAAGGCTTTGTCCTCTGTCATTGTATGGATGCTACAGAGACATCAACGCATTCAAATGGAGCGTCTGCTTCTGACAATAAGAGACCTGCTCCCAGCATCGTCGCCGGACTCCCCGAAACCGCATAGAATGCAAATGGGAGGAGAGGAAGGAGGAGCGATACTTGCGGTGTCCCACAGGTGACATGGAAGCAGTGACAAGGTCAATGAGTGGGAACTGTACCTAAACCCAAATATTGTCCAAAGATGGAGAGAAAAAGGAGGAGGAGGAGGAGAACTGTCCTGGGTGTGACCCTGCTGCGAGAAGGAAGCATCAATCAGGAGAAGAAGTTTGGGGTCAGCGATCCTTTTGCTTCTTAGGGGCCGGGAGTTTTTCAATACGATTTCGGGGCTGTGATGGATTCGAGCATCCAAAACCGCAGTGTCGATCGGATCCATCTCACTGCTGTGTGTTTGGCTGCAGCAGGATCGCCCCCTATACGTTATTCTAGGGCGCCTGCCGAGTCTTTCGGACCCAGAATGGACGCCAGTTCTTGGAGCGGATCAGAAAGACGCAGTGAGACGCACTCGTGTGAACGCCGGTATGTGGCTCACTGTTAGCTGCAGGGCTGGATCTGTCTAGATCAGGCCTCCTCAAACAACTCCCATCATGCATATCATCTAGAACAGTGGGCATGATGGGAGTTGTAGTTTGAGGAGGCCTGCTCTATGCACTCTATGTCCAGTGCTATTCTGTGAGGGTCTGTTCACACGGCGCATTGAGCCACGCACTGGACGCAGCGCAATACGCCGGCGGTTTCCGACGGAAGGGCTGCGCGGCCGGGACTGGTACAACACACACACAGGTCGTAGCGCTCTAGGAGAGCCATCAATGCCCAGAATGGGGGGGGGGCGCACTGCAGCACAATTACACTCCCCGTGTGGTGTGAACAGACCTGTACCGCTTCATTGTGTATTACTCCAATCATAATGGGGTTGACCTGTTGCCCAAACCCAAAAACGGGATCTGGGTATCGAAATGATCATCAGGGAACATCAGTTTGGAACAGGGCAGAGCTGGACGTTCTGAATGTGAGGGACCAACACTTTGTTACAGGTTGGAGCAAGTACTGCTTAAAGAGGTACTGGGCACTGAGGATAGTGGCACTGCCAACCACAGTCTATAGGATCCATACCGGGCACTGATAGTGGCACTGCCAACAACAGTCTATAGGATCCATACCAGGCACTGATAGTGGCACTGCCAACCACAGTCTATAGGATCCATACCGTGCACTGATAGTGGCACTGCCAACCACAGTCTATAGGTTCCATACCGGGCACTGATGATGTGGCACTGCCAACCACAGTCTATAGGATCCATACCGGGCACTGATGATGTGGCACTGCCAACCACAGTCTATAGGATCCATACCGGGCACTGAGATAGTGGCTCTGCCAACCACAGTCTATAGGATCCATACCGGGCACTGTGATAGTGGCACGGCCTACCACAGTCTATAGGATCCATACCGGGCACTGGATAGTGGCACTGCCAACCACAGTCTATAGGATCCATACCGGGCACTGATAGTGGCACTGCCAACCACAGTCTATAGGATCCATACCGGGCACTGATAGTGGCACTGCCAACTACAGTCTATAGGATCCATACCAGGCACTGATAGTGGCACTGCCAACCACAGTCTATAGGATCCATACCGGGCACTGAAGATAGTGGCACTGCCAACCACAGTCTATAGGATCCATACCGGGCACTGATGATAGTGGCACTGCCAACCACAGTCTATAGGATCCATACCGGGCACTGATGATAGTGGCACTGCCAACACACAGTCTATAGGATCCATACGGGCACTGATGATAGTGGCACTGCCAACCACAGTCTATAGGATCCATACCGGGCACTGATGATAGTGGCACTGCCAACCACAGTCTTAGGATCCATACCGGGCACTGATGATAGTGGCACTGCCAACCACAGTCTATAGGATCCATACCGGGCACTGATGATAGTGGCACTGCCAAACCACAGTCTATAGGATCCATACCGGGCACTGATGATGGTGGCACTGCCAACCACAGTCTATAGGATCCATACCGGGCACAGATGATGGATCCACTGCCAACCACAGTCTATAGGATCCATACGGGCACTGATGATAGTGGCACTGCCAACCACAGTCTATAGGATCCATACCGGGCACTGATGATAGTGGCACTGCCAACCACAGTCTATAGGATCCATACCGGGCACTGATTAGTGGCACTGCCAACACAGTCTATAGGATCCATACCGGGCACTGATAGTGGCACTGCCAACCACAGTCTATAGGATCCATACCGGGCACTGATAGTGGCACTGCCAACCACAGGCTATAGGATCCATACCGGGCACTGAGGATAGTGGCTCTGCCAACCACAGTCTATAGGATCCATACCGGGCACTGATGATAGTGGCACTGCCAACCACAGTCTATAGGATCCATACCGGGCACTGATGATAGTGGCACTGCCAACCACAGTCTATAGGATCCATACCGGGCACTGATGATAGTGGCACTGCCAACCACAGTCTATAGGATCCATACCGGGCACTGAAGATAGTGGCACTGCCAACCACAGTCTATAGGATCCATACCGGGCACTGAACATAGACGCACAGCCAACCAGACTATAGGATCCATACCGGGCACTGAGGATAGTGGCACTGCCAACCACAGTCTATAGGATCCATACCGGGCACTGATGATAGTGGCACTGCCAACCACAGTCTATAGGATCCATACCGGGCACTGATAGTGGCACTGCCAACCACAGTCTATAGGATCCATACTGGGCACTGATGATAGTGGCACTGCCAACCACAGTCTATAGGATCCATACTGGGCACTGATAGTGGCACTGCCAACCACAGTCTATAGGATCCAGACCGGGCACTGATAGTGGCACTGCCAACCACAGTCTATAGGATCCATACCGGGCACTGAAGATAGTGGCACTGCCAACCACAGTCTATAGGATCCATACCGGGCACTGAACGATAGTGGCACTGCCAACCACAGTCTATATGATCCATACCGGGGCACTGAAGATAGTGGCACTGCCAACCACAGTCTATAGGATCCATACGGGCACTGAGATAGTGGCACTGCCAACCACAGTCTATAGGATCCATACGGGCACTGATGATAGTGGCACTGCCAACCACAGTCTATAGGATCCATACCGGCACGTGATAGTGGCACTGCCAACCACAGTCTATAGGATCCATACCGGGCACTGATGATAGTGGCACTGCCAACCACAGTCTATAGGATCCATACCGGGCACTGATGAAAGTGCACCTGCCAACCACAGTCATAGGATCCATACCGGCACTGATTATAGTGGCACTGCCAACCACAGTCTATAGGCTCCATACCAGGCACTGCTAGTGGCACTGCCACCCACAGTCTATAGGATCCATCCCGGGCACTGAAGATCGTGGCACCGCCAACCACAGTCGATAGGATCCATACCGGGCACTGAGATAGTGGCCTGCCAACCACAGTCTATAGGATCCATACCGGGCACTGATAGTGGCACTGCCAACCACAGTCTATAGGATCCATACCGGGCACTGAAGATAGTGGCACTGCCAACCACAGTCTATAGGATCCATACCGGGCACTGAAGATAGTGGCACTGCCAACCAGTCTATAGGATCCATACCGGGCACTGATGATAGTGGCACTGCCAACCACAGTATATAGGATACATACCGGGCACTGATGATAGTGGCACTGCCAACCACAGTCTATAGGATCCATACCGGGCACTGATGATAGTGGCACTGCCAACCACAGTCTATAGGATCCATACCGGGCACTGAAGATAGTGGCACTGCCAACCACAGTCTATAGGATCCATACCGGGCACTGATGATAGTGGCACTGCCAACCACAGTCTATAGGATCCATACCGGGCACTGATGATAGTGGCACTGCCAACCAGTCTATAGGATCCATACCGGGCACTGATGATAGTGGCACTGCCAACCAGTCTATAGGATCCATACCGGGCACTGATGATAGTGGCACTGCCAACCACAGTCTATAGGATCCATACCGGGCACTGATGATAGTGGCACTGCCAACCACAGTCTATAGGATCCAGACGTGACACAGAAGATAGTGGCACTGCCAACCACAGTCTATAGGATCCATACCGGGCACTGATGATAGTGGCACTGCCAACCACAGTCTATAGGATCCATACCGGGCACTGATGATAGTGGCACTGCCAACCACAGTCTATAGGATCCATACCGGGCACTGATGATAGTGGCACTGCCAACCACAGTCTATAGGATCCATACCGGGCACTGATGATAGTGGCACTGCCAACCACAGTCTATAGGATCCATACCGGGCACTGATGATAGTGGCACTTCAACCCACAGTCTATAGGATCCATACCGGGCACTGATGATAGTGGCACTGCCAACCACAGTCTATAGGATCCATACGGGCACTGAATAGTGGCACTGCCAACCACAGTCTATAGGATTCCATAGCGGGCACTGATGATAGTGGCACTGACAACCACAGTCTATAGGATCCATACCGGGCACTGATGATAGTGGCTCTGCCAACCACAGTCTATAGGATCCATACCGGGCACTGATGATAGTGGCACTGCCAACCACAGTCTATAGGATCCATTACTGGGCACTGATGATAGTGGCACTGCCAACCACAGTCTATAGGATCCATACGGGGCAGTGATGAGAGTGGCACTGCCAACCCCAGTCTATAGGATCCATGCTGGGCACTGATGATAGTGGCACTGCCAACCACAGTCTATAGGATCCATACGGGCACTGAGATAGTGGCACTGCCAACCACAGTCTATAGGATCCATACCGGGCACTGATGATAGTGGCCTGCCAACCACAGTCTATAGGATCCATACGGGCACTGATGATAGTGGCACTGCCAACCCAGTCTATAGGATCCATTACTGGGCACTGATGATAGTGGCACTGCCAACCACAGTCTATAGGATCCATTACGGGCACTGATGATAGTGGCACTGCCAACCACATCTATAGGATCCATACGGGCACTGATGATAGTGCACTGCCAACCACAGTCTATAGGATCCACACTGGGCACTGATGATAGTGGCACTGCCAACCAGTCTATAGGATCCATACCGGCCACTGATGATAGTGGCACTGCCAACCAGTCTATAGGATCCATACCGGGCACTGATGATAGTGGCACTGCCAACCACAGTCTATAGGATCCATACCGGGCACTGATGATAGTGGCACTGCCAACCACAGTCTATAGGATCCATACCGGGCACTGATGATAGTGGGACTGCAACCACTGTCTATAGGATCCATACCGGGCACTGATGATAGTGGCACTGCCAACCACAGTCTATAGTATCCATACCGGGCACTGATGATAGTGGCACTGCCAACCACAGTCTATGGCACTGCCAACCACAGTATATAGGATCCATACCGGGCACTGATGATAGTGGCACTGCCAACCACAGTCTATAGGATCCATACCGGGCACTGATGATAGTGGCACTGCCAACCAGTCTATAGGATCCATACCGGGCACTGATGATAGTGGCACTGCCAACCACAGTCTATAGGATCCATACCGGGCACTGATGATAGTGGCACTGCCAACCACAGTCTATAGGATCCATACCGGGCACTGATGATAGTGGCACTGCCAACCACAGTCTATAGGATCCATACCGGGCACTGATGATAGTGGCACTGCCAACCACAGTCTATAGGATCCATACCGGGCACTGATGATAGTGGCACTGCCAACCACAGTCTATAGGATCCATACCGGGCACTGATGATAGTGGCACTGCCAACCACAGTCTATAGGATCCATACCGGGCACTGATGATAGTGGCACTGCCAACCACAGTCTATAGGATCCATACCGGGCACTGATGATAGTGGCACTGCCAACCACAGTCTATAGGATCCATACCGGGCACTGATGATAGTGGCACTGCCAACCACAGTCTATAGGATCCATACCGGGCACTGATGATAGTGGCACTGCCAACCACAGTCTATAGGATCCATACCGGGCACTGATGATAGTGGCACTGCCAACCACAGTCTATAGGATCCATACCGGGCACTGAAGATAGTGGCACTGCCAACCACAGTCTATAGGATCCATACCGGGCACTGATGATAGTGGCACTGCCAACCACAGTCTATAGGATCCATACCGGGCACTGATGATAGTGGCACTGCCAACCACAGTCTATAGGATCCAAGCCGGGCCCTCAGGAATCAGGCACAGCCAACCACAGTCTATAGGATCCATACCGGGCACTGATGATAGTGGCACTGCCAACCACAGTCTATAGGATCCATACCGGGCACTGATGATAGTGGCACTGCCAACCACAGTCTATAGGATCCATACCGGGCACTGATGATAGTGGCACTGCCAACCACAGTCTATAGGATCCATACCGGCACTGATGATAGTGGCTCTGCCAACCACAGTCTATAGGATCCATACCGGGCACTGATGATAGTGGCACTGCCAACCACAGTCTATAGGATCCATACCGGGCACTGATGATAGTGGCACTGCCAACCACAGTCTATAGGATCCATACCGGGCACTGATGATAGTGGCACTGCCAACCACAGTCTATAGGATCCATACCGGGCACTGATGATAGTGGCACTGCCAACCACAGTCTATAGGATCCATACCGGGCACTGATGATAGTGGCACTGCCAACCACAGTCTATAGGATCCATACCGGGCACTGATGATAGTGGCACTTGCCAACCACAGTCTATAGGATCCATACCGGGCACTGATGATAGTGGCTACTGCCAACCACAGTCTATAGGATCCATACCGGGCACTGATGATGTGGCACTGCCAACCACAGTCTATAGGATCCATACGGGCACTGATGATAGTGGCACTGCCAACCACAGTCTATAGGATCCATACCGGGCACTGATGATAGTGGCACTGCCAACCACAGTCTATAGGATCCATACCGGGCACTGATGATAGTGGCACTGCCAACCACAGTCTATAGGATCCATACCGGGCACTGATGATAGTGGCACTGCCAACCACAGTCTATAGGATCCATACCGGGCACTGATGATAGTGGCTCTGCCAACCACAGTCTATAGGATCCATACCGGGCACTGATGATAGTGGCACTGCCAACCACAGTCTTAGGATCCATACCGGGCACTGATGATAGTGGCACTGCCAACCACGGTCTAACGGATCCATACCGGGCACTGATGATAGTGGCACTGCCAACCACAGTCTATAGGATCCATACCGGGCACTGATGATAGTGGCACTGCCAACCACAGTCTATAGGATCCATACCGGGCACTGATGATAGTGGCACTGCCAACCACAGTCTATAGGATCCATACCGGGCACTGATGATAGTGGCTACTGCCAACCACAGTCTATAGGATCCATACCGGGCACTGATGATAGTGGCACTGCCAACCACAGTCTATAGGATACATAACGATGATGATAGTGGCACTGCCAACCACAGTCTATAGGATCCATACCGGGCACTGATGATAGTGGCACTGCCAACCACAGTCTATAGGATCCATACGGGCACTGATGATAGTGGCACTGCCAACCACAGTCTATAGGATCCATACCGGGCACTGATGATAGTGGCACTGCCAACCACAGTCTATAGGATCCATACCGGGCACTGATGATAGTGGCACTGCCAACCACAGTCTATAGGATCCATACCGGGCACTGATGATAGGTGGCACTGCCAACCACAGTCTATAGGATCCATACCGGGCACTGATAGTGGCACTGCCAACCAACGACGATGGGATCCAAACAGCGCACTGATGATAGTGGCTCTGCTTAACCACAGTCTATAGGATCCATACCGGGCACTGATGATAGTGGCACTGCCAACCACAGTCTATAGGATCCATTACTGGGCACTGATGAAGTGGCACTGCCAACCACAGTCTATAGGATCCATTACCGGCCACTGATGATAGTGGCACTCCAAATACAGTCTATAGGATCCATACCGGGCACTGATGATAGTGGCACTGCCAACCACAGTCTATAGGATCCATACCGGGCACTGATAGTGGCACTGCCAACCACAGTCTATAGGATCCATACCGGGCACTGATGATAGTGGCACTGCCAACCACAGTCTATAGGATCCATACCGGGCACTGATGATAGTGGCACTGCCAACCACAGTCTATAGGATCCATACCGGGCACTGATAGTGGCACTGCCAACCACAGTCTATAGGATCCATACCGGGCACTGATAGTGGCACTGCCAACCACAGTCTATAGGATCCATACCGGGCACTGATGATTGTGGCACTGCCAAACCACAGTCTATAGGATCCATACCGGGCACTGATGATAGTGGCACTGCCAACCACAGTCTATAGGATCCATAACGGGGACTGAGGATAGTGGGACTGCCAAACCCAGTCTATAGGATCCATACGGGCACTGATGATAGTGGCACTGCCAACCACAGTCTATGGATCCTACCGGGCACTGATGATAGTGGCACTGCCAACCACAGTCTATAGGATCCATACCGGGCACTGATGATAGTGGCACTGCCAACCACAGTCTATAGGATCCATACCGGGCACTGATGATAGTGGCACTGCCAACCACAGTCTATAGGATCCATACCGGGCACTGATGATAGTGGCACTGCCAACGACAGTCTATAGGATCAAAACCGGGCACTGATGTAGTGGCACTGCCAACCTCGTTCTATAGGATCCATACCGGGCACTGATGATAGTGGCACTGCCAACCACAGTCTATAGGATCCATACCGGGCACTGATGATAGTGGCACTGCCAACCACAGTCTATAGGATCCATACCGGGCACTGATGATAGTGGCACTGCCAACCACAGTCTATAGGATCCATACCGGGCACTGATAGTGGCACTGCCAACCACAGTCTATAGGATCCATACTGGGCACTGATGATAGTGGCACTGCCAACCACAGTCTATAGGATCCATACCGGGCACTGATGATAGTGGCACAGCCAACCACATTCTATAGGATCCATACGGGCACTGATGATAGTGGCACTGCCAACCACAGTCTATAGGATCCATACCGGCACTGATGATAGTGGCTCTGCCAACCAAGTCATAGGATCCATACGGGCACTGATGATTAGTGTCACTGCCAACCACAGTCTATATGATCCATACCGGGCACTAAATGATAGTGCACTGCCAACCACAGTCTATAGGATCCATACCGGCCACTGATGATATTGGCACTGCCAACCACAGTCTATAGGATCCATACTGGGCACTGATAAGTGGCACTGCCAACCACCAGTCTATAGGATCCATACTGGCACTGATAGTGGCACGGCCAACCACAGTCTATAGGATCCATCCTGGGCTATGATCGTGGCACTGCCAACCAAAGTCTATAGGATCCATACTGGGCACTGATGATAGTGGCACTGCCAACCACAGTCTATAGGATCCATACTGGGCACTGATGATAGTGGCACTGCCAACCACAGTCTATAGGATCCATACAGGGCACTGATGATAGTGGCACTGCCAACCACAGTCTATAGGATCCATACCGGGCACTGATGATAGTGCACTGCCAACCACAGTCTATTAGGATCCATTACCGGGCACTGATGATAGTGACACTGCCAAACCCACAGTCTTTTAGGATCCATTACTGGGCCTGATGATAGTGGCACTCCCAAACCACAGTCTATAGGATCCATACCGGGCACTGATGATAGTGGCACTGCCAACCACAGTCTATAGGATCCATTCTGGGCACTGATGATCGTGGCACAGCCAACCACAGTCTATAGGATCCATACTGGCACCATGGAGGCAGGGGCGTTTCAGGGGGTCACTCACCTTCTCTCTCCCCCAGGCTTATCTGGCCCTCAGCCCCGTGTAGCGACTCAGGTCGGGTTTTGGAGGAGGTGGGGGTTCTGCATCAGCTGACTGGGATTCGGTCAGCTCTGCTGTGCGAGGGGTGTGGTGAAAGAGAGGAAGAGGGTTACAAGGGGGGAGCCCCTCCTGGAGAGGTCAGCGCCGGTGCCAGCGTCGCCTACCCGGTGTGTTGGAGGGGGTCTGTTACGTTATCAGGTTTTAAGGCCGATTGACTGTCTGACCTTCGGGCGTAAAAAAATGGAGGCGACAAGACGGACGGGCTGATTGTGACTGGCTTGATGTATCTGGGGAAAGGCACGTAGGGGTCATGTGTAACAGAGTGGAACGTGCACTACAGGCAGCACAAAACAAAACATAAACAGTCCAGGGGCCCTCTGACGGGCAGGAGGGACTCCGGCCCCCCGTATGAGGAAGCCTGGGTCTGGGGATAAGAAACGCCCGGGGGTACCATGGAGGGCACAAACCTCCTGGGCGGAGGCGAGTGCATAGCACGTGGTCACATTTTGCGCACCCTTTCTGAAAGGGTTAACGCCCTCCTCTAACTTCCCGGTGTCCTGGAAATGTGAGAGAATTGAGATTCCCCGGGACAGAGGAGGAACCAGGAGAACATCATGGGGCCTCACCTGTCTTGGTGTGCGCCCCGGGGCACCGGCTGTGGAAATTTTGAGACCCGGGCCCCGGGGGAAGAAAAAGGCCCCCCCACACTACCCGGGAAAACTGGGGGGTTAAGGGAACACGGCCAGCAACCGTGTGGCGCGCCGCGAGTAACCCGGGCCGGGAGGGGGGACCCCAAGCCAGGGGACGGGAGGGGGGACACCAAACCAGGGGACGGGAGGGGACGAGAGGAGGGACCCCCCAAGCCAAAAGGGGGAGGGGAGGGGCACCAGCCAGGGGAGGCGAGGGAACAAAAGGGGCGAGGGAGGGACCCAAAACCAGGGGCGGGGAGGGGGAGGAGGGACCCCAGCAGGGCGGGGAGGGGACGAGGGGGGGACGCCCGCCAGGGAGGGAGGGGGGGGGAGGCGCAAGCCAGGGGACGGGAGGGCGGGGGGGGGACCCAAACCAGGGGAGGGAGGGAGGGGAGGGGGGGACGCCAAGCCGGGAGGGAGGGACGGGGGAGGGGGGCGCCCCAAACCAGGGGGGGAGGAGACGAGGGGGGGGCGCCAAACCAGGGGAGGGAGGGAGAGGGGGACGCCCAAGGGGCCAGGGGACGGGGGGGGGACGGAGGGGGAGCCAAGCCAGGGACGGGAGGGGCGGGGGGAAGGGGGGACACCAAACCCGGGACGGGAGGGGGGAAAAAGGGAGGGGGGAGCCAACCAGGGGGGGGGAGGGGGCGGGGAAAAAAGGGGCGAAGGCCAGGGAGGGAAAACGGGAGGGGGGACCAACCAGGGAGGGGGGGGGCCCGGGGGGGCACCCAAACAGGGGGGGGGGGCGGGGAACCCCCACCCTTTGGGGAAGGGAGGGGAAAACACGGCCGCAACTGGGGCGAGGGGAACCCGAGGAGGGGACGCCAAACCCGGGGGGGGGGGGGACGGAGGGGGGGGGCCAACCGGGACGGGAGGGGAGGGGAGGGACCCAACCAGGGAAGGAGGGACGGGAGGAGGGCGAAAAACCCGGGACGGGGGAGACGGGAGGGGACCCAACCCCGGGGCGGGAGGGGACAAAAA
>JAODAL010063436.1:0-19237 GCA_025379985.1 Phyllomedusa bahiana
AAGGGTGAAAAACCCGATTATAAAATGTCTCCCTTAGTAGTGACTCTTTTGTTTTCATATATTTTTATTGAGTCATGGTATGGCAGGCTGCTGCACAAAAGGGACTTTTGTGATAAGGCTGTACTTGAGATTTAATTTTAAATTGTATAACCTTATAAATAATAGGCCAAAAAAAAAACATTTAGATAACTTTTTTTAATTTCACTCTTTTGTCACATATTAGAAATCAGTTTATTACATATTGCAACCTAAATATTAACCGACTACAGAAATTTACAGAGTGTGAACTCCGTTCCTTCACAAACATATCTACAATTACAAAAAAGGTTCAGTTTTTGCATTTTCGATCAAAGTGATGAAACTGGTAAAATTGAGGGAAAATAAATTTTTGCATTTTTCCACGTCAGAACAAGTATGCTACAGATCTCAAAAACTAAAGCACTTTGTCTTTTTTTTCTCTACAGCTTGTAGACAAACATTATAATATTGCCCATTTGTTTTATACTGTAACCCACTGCCAATTTACTTGTGCAAATCAAAAAACAAAAATTTCCAGCCATTGTTTTATTAAAGACTATTAAATTATCTGTTTAGATAAAAAAAATTGGACAATATTTTTTTAAAAAAAATAATTCCGCAAAACTGTTTAATAATGGCCCTGTCTTCTCTGAAGATTACATGATAATTATCTTAAGTTGCCTGGCAACTCTAATTGCCATGTGATTTGTACTTTTTACATCTCTTGATAACACTTAGTTTACGAGGCAGAAATAATCATATACTCTGTGCCCTAATACTGTTTTTCCACCTCCATAATGTCATTGTGCCACTGTCTGACCTCATACTGCTGCTGCCGTGACCTCCAAAACGGTTTTTCATTGTGCCACTCTGTGGCCTAATACTGTTTTGCCGCCTCCATAATGTCCATGAGCCACTGGCCTGACCTCAACTGCTGCCGCCTTGACAATCCACACTGTTGTGATTGTGCCCCTCCTTGGCTTTAGTACTGTTTTTCCCGCTCCATATGTCATTGTGTGCCCCTGCCATGACCTCATACAGCTGCCCCGAGGCCGTGACCACCACCACAGTGGTGATTGTTCCACCACATTGGCCAAATACAGATTTGACAACCTCCAGAAATGCCATTCGTCCACTGTCTAGACCTCATAACAGCTGCTGCCCGCCGTGACCTCCCAACATTAGATTGTTGCCACTCTGAGTGCCTAATACTGATTTTGGCCGCCTCCAGAATTTCCAATGTGGCCAACTCTGCCTTAACCTCAGCTGCTGATGGCTGCCGCCGTTCACCTCCACACACTATCACTAATGTTGCCACCCTGAGCTCTCCGCTGTGTTTTCCCAGCTTTCCGCTAGCATGGAACTTTTATCAAGGCTACATTCCCGCTTGAGTTTTTATGGTCAGTTTTTTGCCGCTCTTAAGTGCCCAGGGTAATTTTATAGTGAATCATTCTAAGATGCGGGGCGGCAGTCATGGTTCATGTCATACTAAAACAGCAACATGTTGTATGAAGACCAAGACCCAAGCTCCCTTCAGCAATGATAAGCATGGCACAACGTTCTACCAGCACCTTGCAGGCTCTGGCACCTGGAAATAGCTGGTTAATTAACGTTGATTGCGTGCCGAAGTAATTCGACCGAAACGAATTTTGTCGGAGAAATTCGTCGAAAGGACCGAACCCGAATTTTTTGAGAAATTCGTCCATCTCTAGTGCTGTACTCTTGCGTGATGTAGAATAAAAGTGTGGGTTATAGCAGCATAAAAACAATTTTCAACTTATGTATGTACTAAAAATAAAAAAAATTAAGAAAATCTGAACAACATCATTGGGTAGTTAATGTTAAATTAGTTTTAGATTGATTAATCATAAATTCATTTTAATTTAGAGTATTATTTATAGTATGTGGGATATTATATACTTTTAATATATATTGTATATGATAAAAAATGTATTAAATTTAAATAATTAAATTTTATATAGTTTGATAATTATCATAATTCAACTATTTTATTATTGGACTGTTTGGAACTGAGAAAATTATCGGACATTTTATTCCTAACAGAAAAGTCTAAACCACTTCGACTCCTTAGGCTCAGGCAGACCACAATGAAATAGGTTTGCCTATCTGAGCAATAATGCGCCTAGTTTTCCGAACTACATTCATATATGATGTCTAATATTACAATGTGTTGCAACACGCCCTCATAACGCCTCCATAACGCCCCCTCATGTTAGGCCTTTAAAAGTGTTGAGTCTTAGTGAACATATGCGCCTAACACATTCAAAAGGGGCGCATTAGACAGTCATAGCCGGTTCACTTTGACGCATTTGACTACGAGAAAAGGGGAAAAAGCCGATTATACATTCTCCCTTGAGATTGACATCTTTTGTTTTTCATATATATTATGATGCATGTAGATGGCAGGCTGCTTGCACAAAAAGGGAACATTTTGTGGATAAGGCCTGGTAACTTGGAGGATTTAATTTAAAATGTAAAACCATATAAATAATAGGCCAAAAAATAAACATTTAGATAACTTTTTTTTAATTTCACACACTCTTTTGTCACATATAAGAAATCATTTTATTACATTATATGCACCTAAAAATATTAACCGACTTACAGAAAATTTCAGAGCTGTGATTACCCGATCCCATCACAAACATATCTACATTACAAAAAAGGTTCAGATATAGCATCATACTGCATCAAAAGGTGATGTAAACTGGTAAAAATTTGAGGGAATAAAATATGCCAGTTTTCCACGTCAGAACAAGTATGCTACAGATCTCAAAAACTAAAGCAGCATGTGCTTTTTATTTTCTCTACAGCTTGTATACAAACATTATACAATATTGCCCATTGTTTTTTATACTGTAAACCACTGCCAATTTACTGTGCAAAATCAAAACTAAAATCTCAGGCATAGTTTTATAAAGAACTATTAAATTAATCTGTTTAGATAAAAAAAAAGTAGGACAATATCTTTAATAAAAAAATATTCCGCAAACAGTTTTAATACATGAGACATGTCTTCTCTGAAGAATTACATGATAATTATACTTTCAAGTTGCCAGGCAACTCTAATTGCCATGGGATTTTAACTTTTTACATCTCTTTGATAACACATAGTTTACGAGGCAGGAAATAATCATATACTGATCGCACAATAAGTTATATAGATAAATTGTGAAAAAATTATATGATCACCCATGGATAAAAACAACCGTAGTATGACAAATCAACCAAGTGTATTAAAAAAAATTAATTGCTTAAAGAAAATAAGAAGCTCATTTAATATACTGAATAGAATGAACAGTTTTTAAATTATAATACTGACAAATCATTTAAAAAAACTGGAGATATAGTGGTATGCATTGCAAAAAGAAAAAAATAGAGACTGGAATACTTGACAGAATACAGTATGCTAATAAAAAAAGTTTAATGCTAAAACATATAATTTTTAAATAAATGAAATAACTTATAAAGCAGGCTCTGCAAAATAAAACAATTCTACAGAAATTTCTGATCCATAAAACAACAGTAAGTAGGGAGAATTGAGTGTTACTAGAAGTTAAAGCATCATAATGAACAATAGCTGCATACAAAAATAAATGCCAGACAATTATCCAGTTGCATAGCTATAGTTTTTTGTCCACGCCCAAAATTTTTGCACCCCTTTTTACAGACCACAAAACCCTATTTTCATGGCCATGCATCTTTTTTTTCTTAGGCCCACCTCACTCTCAAACCATAAATCATATATGGCACTTTAAAAAAAAATATGGGCCACATTCTATGTCTACAGATTTTCTTCTTTGTTGACCCATAGCAACCAATTAAAGCTCCCCCTTTCATTTCATAAAATGCTCTGAAAAAAAATGAAAGGAAAGCTCTGACTGTTTCCTATGTGCAAAAAAGAAAGTCTCATCACACCTAGACAGTTTTCATACCTGTTTACTAGGATCAAGAGTCATATAATAGATCATTTTATCATTAAACCTAAAGGCCTATAAGTGTTAATTTGTTGTATTATTTTTATATCACAGTATTCAAAGATCCATACATTTTTTTAAACTTTCGTTGATAGAAAACTGTGTAAGGGATATTATTTGTGTGCCATATCTTGTACTTAAATAGCGCCTTGTTGCGGTACATAATTCCTTATTACGTTTTTATTTTTTTTTATTTTATACAATTTTTTTTGGATTAAAAGGAATCTGTCACTTTTGGGTTTAAATAAATAATACATATATAAGATTGGATTGTTATGGATGCCACAATAACTATTATTTGTAACTTTTTTAACAAGTAAAAAAGTATTTTTATTAGGAAATCAAAAGTTTTTTGTTTGTTTGTACTTATGTATTTCTTTTGTTTAAACATCTTTCATTTCCGAGTACCGTACAGGTATTGCACATTGCTCATTGTTCCTGGGGTGCGTTACAGTTGGCAAGTGTGCAGAGATCCGGCCCAAAACCAGTGTCATCCGTATCAGACTGCCTTCCCTTGCTAAGCCATTGAAATTCCCTAACTTCAAAGGGGCCTTCTGTATATAAGGATCTTGATGATGGGGATGTTGGATTCCAACATGCTTAATATTTTGTTTCCACTGGACCTAAGTTGCTGACAGAGGGTTCTGGTGGTGGCCAATTTCTTCATCCTATTAAACAAACACAGCACAGCCTGGTCCTGAAAAGTTGTAGTGGGGTCAGGAGAAAAAGCTATGGGATACTGAAACAATTCTCTCCAGATAGCTATCTAACCTGTATTGTCAGTTTTAGCTTAAAGGGGTTTTGTCACGATGTAATGTTGACGTGGGATCCTCCAAAATGGGTTTTTAATCACTTTTCTAAATATATGTGATTACAAAAAGTGCAGTCTGAGAGAGCTACAGGCTGCCTTACCTCCCCTTAGTTACTTCAAAGCTTCTACAAGATACGAACCGAACAAGAGCTGCTATTGGCCATGCTTGTCGCAGAGAAGAAAGCTTCTTATTTCCTGATGAGACTGAGCTGCAGAAGCTTTCAAGTCACCGGGTAGAAATATTTTTTCTTTGTAATACAGAATAAACTAGTTTGTAGTGTGATTATCCGATTATATCCCTGCTTATCTCTGATGACAAGGAACACGAAGAATCTCTTTCCAAGCTGCTGTGTGAGAAAGCTGTTGTCTTTTGTATACAGAATCCACAAGTTGTAGTTTGATTATTTCAGTGAACATTTCCCTTATGCAGCTCTGCCTCTGGCTGTGTGTCTCTCTCTCTCTCTATCAGCTCCTTGGTTTGTTTACATTTGCTTCTTAGCAGATAAGGCAGGTCCTGGCAATACCCCTTTAAGCTGACATAAATCTTGCTTTATTAACAAATGTACATCACATATGTTAACTAAAAACCAAATGGTAAACACAGTAAAAGAGCAAGTACATAGCTAAATACGATTTATTAATGTATGTAATTTAATCTTTATGAGATTGTAATAACTTGGACCATAATTGTTTTTCTAGAATATATTACATGATACATAAATTTAGTTAAGTAATGTAGAGACAGAAGACTGTCAGGGTTAATCACATTGTCAAGCCCTGGAACCGATCGAGCAATCATATGTGATATACTCAACACAATCATTATATTCTAAATAGTCACTATAAAATTGATTCTGTTGCCATCTAAGACCATGCATGATTGAATCAAACAAATCAAAATGAGATCAACTTTGTTTTGATCATACCATAGCTTAGATGATCATTCAGGAAAAGGTAGTAGTGGCTGGAGGTCTCTGAAAGATATTTTCAGTACCATGATACTTAAAAACCATAGAAGCCAAATGGATTAAGACTTTGATAAAAACCTATTAAAGAATGTTTTTATATAAAAATGCCCCAAAGGTTTCCATAGCCTTTCCATAGCCTTTAAGTGTCTATGTACAAATGTATGAACTGACAGAAGAATGATTAGTATGAGTTTCCTAGCTATTCTTTTCCTTACTGTGAATGCAGTACAGAATCATACATATCTTAACCTTTATCTTAATATGAAAGGGATAGAGAAAGGCTATAATTAGAAGAATCACAATCTATGATTGGGTATAATTCATATTACTGAGGTCATTTTGCCACAGGGGTATACATTTGAGATACATACAGTGTAAATGATTGCAGCTTTCACCCAGGTAAATTCATTTTCCTCCAATGCATTCCAGAAATTTAATTAAGCTGGCAAATTTCTTATTGAGAAGTCCAGCTTGAATATGCAATCACATCTTGCAGCGTTTAAATTAGTCCGGTATTGCTTCTTGGCCTTGGTTTAAGCATGCCACCTATATTGATATACAACATAATTATAACATTAGATATATTCATTTTGAAAAGTACCGCATACAACTGCATGAACAGTGACAAATAATATAGTAACATTGTACAACAACATAATGAAGCAATATGTAGGTATATACTGTATATATATATATAATATATATAATATATATATATATATATATATAATATATATATATATATAAATATATATAATATTATATAACAATCTATCTAAAACTGCTTGAAGGACTATTTGTGAGCCAATTTATAAAATGTTTAGTTTTGTGGCTAACTACTGACCTCCATCAAAACATGCCTGATAGGATTTCTTCACACAGAGTTACTTTTTGGAGTTTTGAACTGCAGGAAAATTCCTGCATTTTTAAAATATAACACTGTTTTTCCTTGTGTTGTTTTTATTTAGTACCATTTTGTACATGGTCTGCATATTAAGGGCGTAACTAGAGAAGCTTGGGCCCCATAGCCAACTTTTGGATTGGGCACCCTCACCTCCCACGAACATTTACCAGGACACGCAGATACTAGATAATACAAGGGACAAATACCTCACCATAGATATCACCATCTTACTGCTACAATAAAAATCGGGATTAAAACCAAAACCCAAAAAAAAATAACCTAATAATATGGATCTGATTATCCGCCCAAAACCCCCCACACCACATATTATCAAATGAATGAATAAAACCCCTACACATTACAAACCCAATAAAAAACCCCAATAAAACCACCATAAAAGGGGACCATATAGTTAATAACCAAGGGGTCTAAAGATTTCTCCCGGGACATCCCAATTGTTTACAGGGCAGTTAAAACCCTTGTGACTCCCGGTGACTTTTTCCCCTTGAAAAAGTCATTGTTTTTTTCCCTTTTTGTTTTCAAAAGGGACCAGACCTCCATGATGACTTCCCCCGGGCCACCATTGCCTTTGGCAAATTTAGACCAAAAATATATTAAAATTTCTCACTTTTTTTCCGGCACCTCACCCCTCCCCCCCAACCCAAAGCTTTTTGGGATCCATTTAGGCGGGCCCGTGTTTAGGTACTATGGGGGCCCCCCTTTAATAGCCCAGGCAGAGTTCAGTAGCTAAGGGGCCCCATATAGATAGGCAGGAAAGGATAGAGGGGCCATAAAAAAGGAAGGGCGGGGTTTAAGTAGCAATAGGCCATATAGGTAAGCAGCGGGGTTTTAAAAGGTACAATGGGGGCCCCAAAATATGTAGGCAGGCAGGGCTAAGGGTAGATATAGGGGCCTTTAAGTGGGCAAGCAGGATTTTCTTGTAAGTCAAAGAGGCAGCCCTATAGGGGCAGAATACAGGCGGCGGGGTTTTAAGAAAAGTCAATGGGACCCCCAAGGGGGCCCCAGGGCATGGGGAAAGGCTTAGGGGGCCCCCATAAGGCGGGGCCGGATTAGGGTGGGCTGGGGGGGTCCCCATAACAGGCAGGAAAGGGCCCAAAAGTAGTCAATCCCGGCCCCATACGGGCAGGGGGGTTTTAAGGAGGCTATTGGGGGCCCCAAACAACACAGGGCTTGGGGCATTTATAGACCCCCCAAAATTTTGGGAAGGCAGGGTGCTTAGGGCAGGTGATAAGGGCCCCCTATAGGCAGACGGGAAAAAAAGGGGCCCAGGTTACAGGGCCCCAATACCCGGGGCAGGAGGCCTGGGCGGGGTTTAGACCCCCCATATAGGCGGCAGGTGCAAAGGGAGGTGAAAGGGGGCCCCCCAAATGGGCAGGCGGGGGAATAGGCGGGTTTTGTGGGGGCCCCATTAGGGAAAAGCAGGGGGCTTGGGTTTAGGTTGTGGGGGCCCCCAAAAGTAGGCAGGCGGGGGGCTTGGGGAAGGTTTTAGGGGCCCCATATGGGCGGGTGGGGGGTTTAAGAGCGGGTTTATGGGGCCCCCAATTGGGGCAGACAGGGGGCTTGGGGAAGGGTTTTTGGTGCCCCATACAGGCGGGCGGGGCCTAGAGCGGGCTATAGGGGCCCCAAAATAGGCAGGGACCCTTAAGGCGGGTTAAAAGGGCCCCATTTTGGGCCCGGGGGCGGGGGGCTTAGGGCAGATTTATGGGGGCCCCGCAAATAGGCGGGGGTTTGGGGAAAAGGTTAGGGGGGCCCCCATAAAGGCGGGTAGGGGGCTTAGGGCAGGTTAAAAGGGGTCCCCCAAAATGGGCGGGCCGGGTGGTTTTTAAATTAATGTAAAAAAAAAAAAAAAAATCATTTTACCACCCCCCTCACCGCTCCCTCACAGCTCCTTCCGGGCAGTCTTTTCTCGGCGTGGGCGGTGTAAATAAATGCGACGTCATCGCACCCCCACCTCAGCATTTGGGGGGCGGTGGCTCAAAGGCTTAAGGCCTAGCAGGAAATTAGCAAAAAGGCGGACGCAGGCGGCTCCCCCCTTTTGCAAACCAGCGGGGGGTTCCTGCACTAAAAACGCTGGGGCCGAAGGGGCCCCCATTAAAAAGGGCGGGATCCCCACCAGGCCCCCCCCCGGAAATTTGAACGGTATGTTCATTGCCTTTTGGGCGCAAGAGCCAAAACAACCGGGGTATAACGTTACAGTTTCCCCCGGGGGGCCCCGGGGCCCCCTAAGATCCGGGACACGGGCAGCTGCTACACTGCACCCCGGAAATTTTAACGCCCCTGCTGCATATTTTTTAAATTTTTTTTTAAAAAAAAACTGTTTTAAGTCCAAAATAAATGTGTTTTGGGAACATCAAAGGGGCCAAAATTTTGGCCATTTTTTTTAAATAATTTTCTGGTGAAAACACTTTTGAGGAAACATAGTTTTTTTGAAAAAAAAAAAAAAAACACCACGATTCAGAAAGTCATATATTAAAAAGAACCCAAAATCGGGGGGCTCTTTTGTTTAAAAAGTGTCATTCTTAGTAAAAAACTTTAAATAGACTGCCCAAAAAAATGGACCAAAAAAATTTCTAAAATTTGTTCATGTTGTGAAAAAATTTTTAACCCTTTACCACGGGTTTTTGGCCTTTTGAAAACGCCTCTTTTTTAAAAAAAATTTTGCCATGTGTTTCCCTTTATGTGAGAATCTTTTTTTTGACATTTTCACCTGCCTTTGTGATTCGAGATTTTTAGTAAAATTTTTTAGTCCAAAAAGCCCTTTAAATTTAAATTGGGAAAAAATTCGAAATACCGTAAAAATTAAGAAAAAATTTACTTTTCCCCAAACTTAAAAAAATTTTTTCTGGGGAAGCCCCGAAAGTTTTTTCCACTCAAAAAAAATTTTTAAAACTAGAAATCAACCATATGTCAAAATGTAGGTTGGCAAATTTTTTTAAAATGTTTTTTTTTAGGGCATTAGGGGATTTAAAAAATTTAAGTATAATTTTTAAACTTTTTTCAAGAAAAATTTGCAAAGGGCTTTTTTTTTTTAGGGCCCCTCCAGTTCTGCCGTCCCTTTGTTTGGGCATGTATGTTAGAAAACCCCCATAAGTGCCTCCATCTAAAAAACCCCTAAAACCCCTTTAAAAAGTTTTCCCAAAACAGAATTTGGGGAAAGGTTTTATCCCATTGGGTGTTTCACGGGAAATTTAAAACTTTTCCCCAATTTTTTAAATCCATTCACAAGAACACGGTAAAATGTGACCAAGAAATGCAACTTAATATTGATTCCCCAAAATTATCTTTTTTTTCCAGCTATGTGCCAAAGGGCCCTTTAAAAAAAGGGGCCCAAACTGGCTAAACCACAACCCTCAAAAATAAGAGAGGCCCCTCCCGGACTCTGGGGGCCCCCTTTTTTTCTTTAAACCATTTAAATTAGGCATAATTTAAAGTTTGGCGGACCCCCCAAAAGGGCAAAAACTTAATAAACACCCCTAAAAAGACCCCATTTTGGAAACTACAAAACCCCTTTAAAAGGAATAAATTAAAGGGGGAGGGTAGTGAATATATAGACCCCACGGGGTTTTTAAACTTTTTTTTTTAGCTTTAACCCTTTTGAAAAAAAAAAGTTTTTTTTTTTTCCCCAACCCAATCTGCAAATTTTTACTAAAAAAGGTTTAAATTTCCCAGCAGAAACCCCAAAAATTGGGGGAAAAACTGCTTTTTTTGGGTGCTTTTGGCGGGGGCATTTAAGGAGGGAGCTTTTTTGGGGGTTTTTGGGAAGTCGTTTTTTGGGGGTTTTTCCCCATAATGTTAGCGATTACTTGGCGATAGCCCCGAAAGTCGGCCACCATCGAAAAGGGGTTTTTTCGATAGTGAGCAGGTCGATTATGAGCGATGACCTTTAAAAGGGTCAAAGGGGAAAACCCAACAACCCTTTTCATTCTTAAAACCCAAAAAGGGGCCGGGGAGAAGCGGGAAAAAACACCACCAAAATCCCAAAAGGAAAACCTGCTACATCTTAGGCAAAAACACTTTTGGCCATAAAAGCCCCCAGAAAAAAAATCACACCAAACCCTTATACTATCCCTTCTTTTACCCCAGCATGACCCCCTTAAAAACCGCATCACCCACCCAAAAAAAAAATTTTCCCCAAGGGAATATTATTTAACCATCATTTTTTCTTTTAACTGGGCCCTTGGGAAAATCCCGGGCCTGGGAAAGCACATGAGGCCCCCAAAAATGCATGACCCCCACAAATTTTAAAAATGCCGGAAAAAGGAGTCCTTCAAACCCCTATTTTAGTTTCCCCTGGGCCATTGCTAAACCCGTCCCTGGGCCAAAAGCATGACCCCAAACCTGCAAAGACCCCCAATTTAAAAATTTCCCCAAAAAGGTCTTTCAAAAACCCCCATTTTAGTTGAAAGGAAAATTGACTAACCTGTCCGGACCGCAGTATGACCATTTTAAAACCTTTTTGACCCCCCGATTTTAAAAAATGCCCGGGGAAAAGGGGTCTTTTTAACCACCATTTTAGTTGAAATAGAAAATTTACTAGAACTTTCCCTGGACCGCCCGTAATTAACCCTTAAAAACCCCGTCTGACCCCCCGATTAAAAAGTGCCGGAAAAAGGAGTCTTTTTAACCACCCTTTTAGTTAAAAAAGACATTGACAAAAACTGTCCTGGACCGCATATACCATTAACCTGTTTAACCCCCAATTTAAAAAATGCCCCGGGAAAAAAGGGGTCTTTTTTAAAAACCCCCATTTTTGTTGAACTGGAAAATTTGACAAACCCCGTCCTGGGAAACCCCACATTACCCTTAAACCTGTCCTTTACCCCAGATTAAAAAGTCCGGGGGAAAAAAGGGGCTTTTTAAAAAAACCCTTTTATTTGAACTGGACATATACGTTTCCCTTCCCCGGGCGCAATAAAGAAACCTTTTAAAAACCCGTCCCGACCCCCAGATTAAAAAATTTCCCGGAAAAAAAAAAAAAAAAAAGGGGGCTTTCAAACCCCCATTTTAGATTCATGGACCTATACGTCCCCGTCCTTGGCCACAGTATACCATTTAAAACCCGTCTGACCCCCAGATTAAAAAGGCCCCCAAAAAGGGGTCTTTCAACCCCCATTTTAATTTAACTGGGAAAATTGAAATACCTGTCCTGTGCCACAGCATGACCCCGGGGCCGGGGGTTACAGTGGGGGGGCGGTGAGAGCCCAGGCTGGCGTCCGCATCTATTAACAAAGCAGGTTTAAAACCCCGATGACGCAGCAACAAAACTGTCGTGCTGAAGCAAGTGCGGGAAACGGGAAATGTGAGAACTCCAGCCCTTTTCCCCCTTTCACAGCCCGACCTGGGTAGCGCTTTTTCCCCCCCCGTAAGAATGCGGGCCAATTTTACTTTCACTTTTGGGAAAAACTGGGGGTTTAACCTTCTGTTTCCCCCCCAAAGGGGGCCCCTTTTTTTTTTGCATTCTTTTTCTCATTTTTAAAACCCAAAATTTCCCGGGGGAAATGGGCTCTGTACTTTGTTCTCTGTCCGGCTCCATACCCATGTCCTCTGAATAACCTACATCTGGGCAAGTTTTTTACCCGGGAATCCCTTGTCCCAATTATCAGAGGAAAATTTTTTTAAAAAAAGCTATTTTTACAACGGTTTTTTAGTAGTTTAATTTTTCCCCCCCCAAAAAAAACATTGGTTTAAAAACGGGAAAAAAAGGGAAACCCACATGTCTTTGTTTCCTTTTTTTTAAATTTTATTAAAAGGGTTGTCTCAATTTCAGGGATTGAAAGCTAGTTAAAGATCAGCAAAAACAAGTCAATTTTTCAATATTAACAGTGTAAATTTCCTATTCCTGTTTCTGACAGCACCATCACCCTTGAGCCACCTTGACCCTTTTGGGGAAAACAAAGCGTTTTAAAAAAACATTTTTTTATTAAAAAACCGTAGTATAGCTGCATTTCAAAGCAAAATGCCCCCAAAAAAAACCCAAAACATTGGGCCCTTGAGCCACTTTTGGGCCCAAATTTTGAGGGAAAAAATGTCTTTTTAAAACAAAAATTTTTTTTTTTTAAAAGGGGCCGGGATAAATTCTGCATTTTTAAAGCAGCAAGACCCCAAAAAAAATTTAAAAAAGGGCTTTTTCAGGGCCCCTGTAAACAATTGTGAGGGGGAAAGCCACTTAGACGGGCCCCATTTCCCGTTCCAAAGGACCATGATTATTTCTATATCCTCACAGCAAAAAATGACCCCAAAAAATTTTTAAAAAAATGGGCTTCTCCCACCAATTAAAAATTTTTGAGGGGGAAAAGGGCCCCTTAAAAAGGGCCCCAAATTTTTGTTCCCAAAGGACCAAAGATTTTTTGCTGTTTCTCACAGCTAAAAAATGACCCCAAAAAATTATAAATATGACTTCTCACCATTATTAAAAAATTTTGGGAAAAAGAAAAGCCACTGGGAAAAAAACCCCATTTTTTGGGTTTCCCAAAAAAACCATGATTATTGCTGTATCCAAAAAGCTACATACCCAAAAAAAAATTAAAAAAAGGGCTTCTCCCCCACTTAAGGAAAAAAATTGTGAGGGGGAAATGCCACTTAAAACCACATTTTTTGTTCCAAAAAGGACCAAATTATAGCTGTATCTCACAGCAACCCTGACCTCAAAACCATTTGACAAAAGCGAAAACCCTTTTTAAGATAAAATGAGAAAAAGGAATACGGTGTTGCAAAGAAACCTTGGGGTCTTTACAGTCCCCCACAGCAAAAACCCCAAAATGAAAATGTTTGGGAAAAGAGAAAAAAAAATTGGGAGTAAGAAAAAGATCATTTTTAAAAAAAAGTTTTCAAAAAAGGGGCATTTCTTTTTGAAATGAATGTGAAGTAGACCCCGGCAACAAACCCGGTGACCTCGGCAATCGGGGCCACAACATCTCCCGAGATCCCCCTGCCTGATTTATCTTTATGAAACCAAAAAAGATCCCCCATTTTCTGTGGAAAGCCCGGGTGCGTTTTTTCAGTAATGCCCCCTTCAGCTGTGCTGAAGGTCCCCTCAGATATTACGCTGGGTGCCCCGGGGGGAAACCCTCAAAAGCGAGACGAGCGGCTCGGGCCCTTCTCCCAAATTTTGGATACCCCGAAGTCTATTGGGGGCCGGGAAAAATACAAAAAAAAATCGGTTTGAGACCAGATAGCGTGCAACCCCTGATCCCTTTAAACTGGGCTCTGTGTGTTGGATTTTGTGCCCCCGCCTTTCATGCGTTTTGGGGAGGGGGGAAAAAAGGAAAAATTTCCAGAGGGGCACCCTTTAGGCTTCTGCCCCCCTTTTCCTTCTGCTGCCGCTACCTTTCCCCTTTGGGACTCTTTCTGCGTCACGCGCGATGTTTTTCCCCCCCCCGGCATTTGGGGAACGTGAAGCCGACCAACAGATGTCCTCCAGTCGATCAATAGCAAAATCTTTTCCCTTCCTGCATTTTTCTCCCCTATTTGGGTGGGTGGAATGGGAAAATGCCCGAGTTTTTTGTTTTTTTTAAACCGGGGAATCCAGGGTGGGCCCCCCAGTAATTTTTGTTCAATTTTTTAAAGGCCTTAATGCGAGGAAACTGTTGGGGGAAATGGAGCATCCAAGCACTCATGGGGAGAATGGAGCCTTTTAATTTTCCCCAAACCTTTTGGGTTTGGGCGCACTTCAAACCGTCTTTTCCCCATCTTCCCTCCCCCAAAATTTCCGCCAACCTTTTTTCCAAGGCAGGGACGTCGGTAAAACGGGGTTTTAGGAATACCTCCTCCCCTCCCCCCCTCCCCCCTCCCCGCTGCCTCCGCCAGCTTCAAACACAGCCCTACTTTCCGAGATGATGCCCCTGAAAGCTTTGCGCCACCTTGCACACTCTGGACCCCCCAACCACTGGCAAAGAAAACCCATGAAATTGGAAACTGCGGGGCCCTTTTGGATTTCACGGAGAGAAAGCTCCGTGTCCGCATCTTGCCTCCCCTCCTCCGCGCTGGCGGGGAAACCCGTTGTTTAGAGTGTCCAACGATCGTTTCCAGAACTAAGATCACCACAATGCTCATGCTGACCAAGGGCATTGTCCGACTGAACATTTTGTGGCTTTTTTCAAAAAAAAAAAAAGGGGAAAGGGAAAGGGTGCAGAGCTTTTTCACCTGCCTCCACCTGGGGGCTCAACACCCGGGGTCCGCACCGCTGCTTGTCACCATGTGTCACTTCGTACTCGAAATGGCATTGCGCTGCGGGCCAACAATCGCTGGAGAAATTGGGGGGTGAAATTCCCAACGTTTTTGCACGTCAACAATGAAAACGGTTGAGGGGGAGGCCACTGACCTGCAACGCAGCCAGGCGGGACGAAGCATGGGCGAACGGGGGAAGGCGAACTTAGCTTCGAGCCTTCCTCAGCAGCGCCAGCCCCGGGGTACCCTTTTTAGAAATTTCGGACAAAAGGGTTTCATGACATGTGCCGGGCAAGGGTGTGCTCCACCCACCGATCTTAAGGCGGCCACAGTTTTCCCCCCATTATCCACACCCCCCTTGCCTGGCAAAAAGTTTTTTGTCCCCCAGCCACCCGGTCTCGTTGCGGAGACCGTCCCAGCCCTACCTGTGTGGGCGGTCTCCAAGACAGATTAAATTTTCAACACGGCCGGTTTTTTCTCTGGGCAGGGGATCCCCCCGAGGCCCTTGGGGAAAAAACCCTGCACCATCCCTGCGGTTTTGAAGACGTGCGCCGATCCGAGAGCCACCGTCACCCCCAAGGACATCCACCCAGCTCACCCAGTGAGCTGTCACAGAGATTAGGGGCCTTGCCGGGGCTTACTATCCATGGCGGTGGTCAATGGACTTTTCCGGGACACAGAGCAGCAACCGCTTAAAAATTTTTAGATGACACGGCTGGCCGGGGCAGGGACAGCTTTTTCTGGCAAAGAAATGCCTGCTCGCATCGGGTATTGGGGGCAGGAAAGGCCATACTGGTGGACCAATCGTGCCACCAACAAAAGGGCAAATTTCCAAAGGGCCCAAAACCTGGCAATCCCACATTCGGGCTTTTGGCTTTGGGAGGTTTTTTGGGAAAAAGTTTTTTCTGCCCCAAACCGGGAAGACAAAGGCTGGCTGCAGAGGGCCGCTGTACGCGTGCAGGTCATCAAACGGGGGAAGGAAAGGGAGGAGGGGTCTCTGGGGGTCTGGTGTACTCCCGGGGGGGGCGGTGGAGCTGAAGCAGGCTGACCCCTGATCATGCTATGAGGACATGGGGCCAGGAACGCTTGGGGGTGGGGGAGAGGGGGAGACAGAGGTGTGACAGGGGTTTGGGGGGCCCGGGGACTGGCCTTTTTTTGGCCAATTTTTGCCCCATTTCAACTCATGAATTGCTACTTACTAGACATTTTTGGTGGGGTTAAACCCTAGGGTTCTTTTCCTCGCTTATGCGTTTACGGCAAAGGGGGCATATGAAAATCGCTGGGGAATCAGAGGGTTTTGGTCAAAGAAGGGCCCCGGCTTGAGAGGTCCCCGGACCTTTTTGACGGCGATAAGCGAGGAGCGGGGGGTTTCGCTGACCGTGGCTGGCGGAAAAATATCGCGGGCTCTGCGACCCGCCCTCTCCCCTTTTTACACTCCCCGTACTGCACTACCCTTCCCCATCTTCCTCCCCTCATACTGATGAAGCCTCGCAAACAAATTCTGCGAAAAACCACGTTGAATCCGCAATGTCTTCATCATCATCATCAACACAGTGACTTTGTCGCCCCGACATTCTGAAACCAGGGCTGGGGTACATCAAGGGGGCTGCAAGGCGTTTTTTCCGACCGCATCCGGGGTTTTTGCCGATTTTACCGGTTCCTTTTTCCTCCTCTGTGGGATCATAACTGGGGGGTCAGAGCAGGAAAACATCCCCTTTTGGCCTCTTGATTTTTTAACTGCCTTCTGACCCCAACCGCATGTTGTCATCAAAGAGGTCTTCAAAAATGGATTACCACAGTGGTGGGGAAAACGAGTTGACATTTTGGGCTCTTCCCTGGGGGCGGGGCTGGGAGCTGTGACCATTTGTGGCCGTGTTTGGGGGGAGAGAGGGGACTGCTGGGGCAGGGTTTCATTTAACCACGAAGGGCGATTGGCGACCTGTTCGTTTCGAGATCACAGGGCCCTACCCAGCGATGACAGCCTGACGGTCCTCAACGATGATCCCTGGGATGCTGTTGTCCCAGCACGGGAAAGGGGCACCTTTTCTCGCCTCTACCTCCATGCCCAACCCCCCCCCCTTTGCTCGCTTACCACCTGAATTTTTGCCCATTTCAAAATATACAAATTTGAAAGGGATGGAAAGTTTTTGGGAAAATCTTTTATTAAAAAACGGCAAATCACAGCTATTTTCCCAAAACCCTCAAATCAAAAAAAAATTCGGGTTCAAAAATAAACTGCAAAATAATCTGTCAACAAAACTGGCCAGCCCCAAAAATGAAAAAACACGTACGAAAAATTTTTTGGGTAAAAAATATTTTTTGGGACCTATCAATTCACCTTTTTGACTAAAAAAAATTTCAGAAACACATTTAAGTGCAAGGGGGCCTCAATGAAAAAAACTGTAGTGCGCCAAATTGAAAAAACACTATCGTAATGTTTCGGGGAAAAAAAAAGGTATTTTTTGGCACCTATCAAAATTTACCTGTGGTAACTAAAAATTGCGGATTCAAATTTAACTGCAAGGTGGCTCATCAAAAAATCGGACTGGGCAAAATGCAAAAAACACATACTGAATTAAATTCGGATAAAAAAGGTATTTTGGCACCTATCAATTCACCGGGAACACAAAATTGCTATTTAAATTTTTTTAAAACTGAAAAGTAATTACAAAAAAGCGAAAGGCACCAAATAAAAAAAAACACTATCGAATGTTTTTTTGGATAAAAAAAGGGGTTTTTTTGGCACCTATCAATTCACCTGTGTGACTAAAAAATTACTTATTCAAATTTAACGAAAAGTAATCTATCAAAAAAGCTGGCCTCCCAAAGTAAAAAAAAACACGTACTAAAAATGTATTGGGAAATAAAAGGTTTTTTTGGCACCTAAAATTCACCTTGGTGACTAAAAAATTTACTGATTCAAATTTAAAATGCAAAGTAGATCTACAACAAAGCTGGCCTGCGCCAAAGTAAAAAACACGTATTAAAAAAATGTATGGATAAAAAAAGGGTTTTTTTGGACCTATAAATTTTCACCTGTGGGACAAAAAAATTGCAGTATTCACTTTTTAAGGCAAAGGCCCAATGAACAAAGCTGAGTTCGCCAAAGTCAAAAAACACGTACTAAAAATTTTTTTGGATATAACAAGGTATTTTTGGGGCACCTACCACCTTTTGACTTTTTGTTTCTAATTTAAGTACAAGGTGGATAATCAAAAAGGTGGAATGGGCAAAATTGAAAATGATCCCTACTGAAAGTAACTGTAATAAAAGTGGAGTTTCACCTAAAAAAGAGACCGTTATTAAAAGATGTGTATCCTAAAGTTGGCTCCCCCAATATCCGGAAATATTTCAAAAAAAACTTTTAAATAATAAAGCTTTTGCAATGTCTACACAAAAGTCTTGGTGAACTTTAACCATATTTTAAAAGGTTTGTCTGTTTCCCCGCGGGGGCCCTCCCCCGCTCCCCCCCGGACTTTACAGGGGTAGATCCCTTTAAAAATTAATCTCCCAAACTATAAAAAAAAAATTTTCCAATCTCTAATCTAACTAAATTGTAAGGATCACAGCTAATAGTAAGGTTTCTCTGTGAAAAATAATAATTTCGCTGAGCGTTTGGACACAAACAAGCGCACGTCCTTCTGCCTGAACGCTGAGAGACATGAGGCTGAACAAACCTGTTTTTATGTAAAAAAAGGTCAGGGATTTTTCAGCCAATCGCAACCATACACTCCCAATCATGACTCGCACACACTCTCACCCTCTCTATCTGAAAACTATTTGCGGCCGCCAAAAATACGGGAAACGCCGAAAAAAGGCCCCGATCTTAAAAAATGATGCACAGATTTTTCCTAAATTTTCGCATGATCTAAAAAATCCGATCACCATAAAAACTGTGCGATTTTTAACTTTGTCGATAAAATCGCTCACCACTAGTTGCCATGTCAAATTTTCAAAAGCCCCCAAAAGTACCAGAACAGGTAAAACCTTCAAGAAGTCATCCAATTTTGGATTCAACATCCCTCATCGATCTCATCTAGGGGTTTATTGTGCATTTTTGGGGGAAAACGTTCCCCTAGTTTTTTTTAGTATTGGGGCCCTGAAAATGGGGGGGGGGAGGGGGAAAACGCAGTTCCGCCTATGTTTTTTGGGGTTTCAATTTTTCAGCGTTTGCCGTGCGGATAAAGACCCGGAAAACTTTTCAAAGGACAGTAAAGATTGTAATGATAATATTTTTTAAGTTTTTTTTTGTTTTTTACTTTTTCACAATAGAAATATTCATAAAAAATTGCATTTTTATGTTTTCCTATTCTAAAAGTCATAAATTTTTATTTTCTGTATATGGAGCTGA